>QNTS01000015.1:398070-458520 GCA_003317085.1 Hucho hucho | reverse complement strand
GAACCAAATGGAGATTTATGGATATAATACATGACTTTTTCTAACAAAAGAACCATGGATTGTCTTCGTTGGACACTTAGGATGACCTCAGCAGAAGTTCTTCAACAGGTAATTGATTTGTTTTTGCTGTGAAATGTGTTATGTGTGTGCCACGCTGGCTAATGAATTCATGGCTATGTGAAAAGTATGTGAGGTGCTGTCCTCAAACAATCAAATGTAGTGCTTTCACGCTGTGATATTGCCAAGAAACAGAGCTTTTGATGAGTATGAAACACTTGTATATTGGTGGATTTTTAATAATTCAACTTTGGGATTTTGAATTTGGCGCTTTACATTTTACCTGGTGGTGTCGGGAGTGGGTCGCTAGCGCCCCAATGATCCCTGAGAGGTTAAAGCTGGTGAGGGAGATAAGTGTCTCCAGTTTCAGTGATTTTTTTTTTGTAGTTCATTCCAGTCATTGGCAGCAGAGAACTGGAAGGAAAGGTGGCCAAAGGAGGAATTGGCTTTGGGGGTGACCAGTGAGATATACCTGCTGGAGCGCGTGCTACGAGTGGGTGCTGCTATGGTTACCAGCGAGCTGAGATAAGGCGGGGCTTTACCTAGCAGGGTAGCGGGGGGCAGTGGCTTGGGTGGTTGTTGTCCTTGATGATCTTTTTGGCCTTCCTGTGACATTGGGTGCTTTAGGTGTTCTGGAGGGAAGGTAGTTTGCCCTCTGTGATGCGTTGGGCAGACCACACCACCCTCTGGAGAGCCCTGCGGTTGCTGTACCAAGCGGTGATACAGCCCGACCGGATGCTCTCGATTGTGCATCTGTAAAAGTTTGAGGGTTTTAGGTGACAAGCCAAATTTCTTCAGCCTCCTGATGTTGAAGAGGTGCTGTTGCGCCTTCTTTCCCACACTGTCTGTGTGAGTAGACCGTTTCAGTTTGTCAGTGATAAGTATGTCAAGGAACTTGAAGCTTTCCACCTTCTCCACTGCGGTCCTGTCGATGTGCATAGGGGAGTGCTCCCTCTGCTGTTTTCTGAAGTCCACGATCATCTCCTTTGTTTTGTTGACGTTGAGTTTTTTTTTTTTTTCCTGGCACCACACTCCCAGAGCCCTCACCACCTCCCTGTAGGCTGTCTCATCATTGTTGTTAATCAAGCCTACTAGTGTTCGCTGATCCAGTGTTGAGGGTCAGCGAAGTGGAGGTGTTGTTTCCTACCTTCACCACCTGGCGGCGGCCCTGTCAGGAAGTCCGGGACCCAGTTGCACAGTGCGGGGTTCAGTTCCAGGGCCTCAAGCTTAATGATGAGCTCGGAGGGTACTATGGTGTTGAATGCTGAGCTATAGAATATCAATTAACAGCATTCTTACATATGTATTCCTCTTGTCTAGATGGGATAGGGCAGTGTGATGGCGATTGCATCGTCTGTGGATCTTTTGGGGCGTGAAGCAAATTGAAGTGGGTCTAGGGTGACCGGTAAGGTAGAGATGATATGATCCTTGACTAGTCTCTCAAAGCACTTCATGATGACAGAAGTAAGTGCTACGGGGCGGTAGTCATTTAGTTCAGTTACCTTTGCTTTCTTGGGTACAGGAACATTGGTGGCCATCTTGAAGCATTTGGGGACAGCAGACTGGGATAGGGAGAGATTGAATATGTCCGTAAACACACCAGCCAGCTGGTCTGCACATACTCTCAGGATGCGACTAGGGATGCCGTCTGGGCCGGCAACCTTTGCGAGGGTTAACACACTTAAATGTCTTACTCACATCGACCACGGAGAAGGAAAGCCCACAGTCCTTGGTAGCGGGCCGCGTTGGTGGCACTGTGTTATCCTCAAAGCGGGCAAAGAAGGTGTTTTAGCTTGTCTGGAAGCAAGACGTTGGTGTCCTTGTTGCAAGACGTCGGTGTGGCTTGTTTTCCTTTTGTAGTCCGTGATTGTCTGTAGACAATCTGCCACATACATCTCGTGTCTGAGCCGTTGAATTGCGACTTTTGCCTGTTTTGATTGCCTTGTGGAGGGAATAACTACACTTTGTATTCTGCCATATTCCTAGTCACCTTGCCATGGTTAAATGCAGTTGTTCGCGCTTTCAGTTTGGCGCTAAGGCAGCCATCTATCCACGTTTTCTGGTTAGGGTAGGTTTTAATAGTCACATTGGGTACAACATCTCCTCCTATACTCTTTCTGATAAACCCAGTCACATTTGTCATTGATATTCTCGGAAGCGACCCGGAACATATCCCAGTCCGCGTGATCTTGAAGCGTGGATTCCGATTGGTATCAGCTTGAGGGGGGGATATACACGGCCGTGGCTATAACTGATGAGAATTATTTTGGGAGATAATACATTTGATTGTGAGATATTCTAGGTCAGGTGAACAAAAGGACTTGAGTTCCTGTATGTTATCACAATTACACCATGAGTCGTTAATCATGAAACATACACCCCTGCCCTTTTTCTTCCCGGGGAGATATTTATTCCTGTCTGTGCGATGAACTGAGAATCCAGCTGGCTGGACCGATTTGGACAGTATATCCAGAGAGAGCCATGTTTCCGTGAAGCAGAGTATGTTACAATCCCTGATCGCTCGCTCTCTCTCTCAAGTGACCCGCTCCCTGAGGTAGTCAACTTTATTATCTAGAGATTGAACATTTAGTGAGTAATATACTCGGAATCGGTGGGTGGTGTGCGCGCCGAGTACCTCTCCTTCGCCGTCGTTGTTTTGGGTCGGCTTCTGGAATCAGTTCAATTGCTCTGGGGGGTGCGAACAAAGGATCTGCTTCGGAAAAGTCGTACTCCTGTTTGTGATGCTGGTAGTGCTGGCGAGGTCCCGCCGCTCCGCTATCCAATAGTTCTTCCCGGCTGTATGTAATAACACCCAAAAAATTATGGGCTAACAATGTAAGAAGTAATACATGAAAAAACAAAATACTGCAAAGTTACCTAAGAGCAAGAAGCGAGGGAACCCTCTCTGTCGGCCTACTTGTCTTGCAGCCTTTCATTCACCGTCTTGAGTAAATGTTTACATTTGTATACACCAGTCACTGATGTTTTCTGTAATCTACTTTTTGTTCCCCTCTCCAGGCTAAAGAGATCCTGACCAAGGAGTCCAACGTGCAGGAGGTGCGCTGTCCCGTCACGGTGTGCGGAGATGTGCACGGCCAGTTCCATGACCTCATGGAGCTTTTCAGAATTGGGGGCAAGTCGCCCGACACCAACTACCTGTTCATGGGGGATTACGTAGACCGAGGCTACTACTCTGTGGAAACAGTCTCGCTGCTTGTCGCACTAAAGGCAAGTGAACTTGATGAGTGGGCTGCAAACACAGTATTTCAGTTTCTGGTATAAAGTCTGTCTTGCCATCAGGGGTTGGAACCGGTTCAGGGAACAGAACCGAAAACCGGAAAATAACATTGTTTTTTGAGGAACCGGAACAGAACTGGGAGCGAAAGTGCGATTGTTCCGGAACAGAACCGTTATTTTAAAAGCATGGGAACCACTTAATAACATTTATTTTACGTTCCCGGCATTTTTTTCAGTCCCACAAAAAACGCAACAAAGCGCCTATACAAAGCACTCACTCTGTCACTAAGTTTCTATCAGCCAGTTAAAATCTTTGCCAGTGCGTGTAGGCTACCTGCCTCTCCCCCTCTGAAGTATAGTCTACTGTAACCTACTGATGTTACAAAGTGATTCAGAAATTAGGGAGAGGTTTTTAATTGGAGAAGAATGGATTCACTTTTTCAATGCTAGTTAAGGATACTATAGTTATCAGGTTTCACATTGGATTTATTAACTACAAAAAGGTAAAGACGTGTTTTTATTCTGGTTCCACTCTGCACACACAAGCATGTTAGCTAGCTAGCTCTGGTCAAACATTAAGCCAACTCTGAAGTTCAGACATTCAAAGTTCCTTCATAGTTCAAAGTTCTGCTCCTCCGTAGGTATAATTCTGTGGGCCTGTCATAAGATGCCCGGCTCTACAAGCCAAGCCTCCGTCTCCACCCTCTCTCGCGCTTGTCATATAAATAGCTTGCCCACTCCATAGCAAGCTGCTCTATCCTCACTGATTGGTGAAATAATTTTGATGTCGAGCAAAATGTGAACTTGTCCGACGTTTTAAAAGGAACAATTATAAACAGTTACTTTTGGGGTTTCGAACTGGTTCAGAACTTTATTTTGCTGGTAGAAAATATATATGTATATGGTTCTGTTCATACAAAACGATTGGAAAATGATTTAGGTTTCAATCCCTGCTTGCCATAATAAATTATTGAAAAGGGGATGGGACCCAGATAAAGGAATTTACAGTATATTTTACCTACAGTATAATTTTTGCCCAGCACCAGTTTTTCTTAGTAGCCTCTTGGGGATTGCTGGGGCGCTAGCGCCCCACTCCCAACACTACCCGGTGAAATGTGAGGCGCCAAATTCAAAATCCAAAAGTTGAATTATTAATCATCCACCAATATACAAGTGTTCCATACTCATCAAAAGCTCTGTTTCTTGGCAATATCACAGCGTTGTCAGATTTCAAAAAGGCTTTACGGCGAAAGCACAACATTTGATTGTTTGAGGGTAGCACCTCATACTTTTCACATAGCCATGAATTCATTAGCCAGCTTGGCACACACATAACACATTTCACAGCGAAAACAAATCAATTACCTGTTGAAGAACTTCTGCTGAGGTCATCCTAAGTGTCCAACGAAGACAATCCATGGTTCTTTTGTTAGAAAAAGTCATGTATTTTATCCATAAATCTCCATTTGGTTCGCGCGTTATAGTCAGAAACTACAGCGTCCACTACTCCATTGAAACGTGACTAGAACTCGTTCATCTTATACCTATAAACTTGTCCAAGAACAATCAAACATAGTTTTAAATGTATCCTTAGGAACACTTTTACGTATATTTACTATAATAAATCAACCGGAATATAAACTGAGCTGCAAAGACGGTAAAAAACACAGTATAGAGTTCCAAAGAGGCACTTCCTTATTCCCTCTTCTTCTCTGCTCTAAAGCATCTGAACAGAATCAAATCACTGTCTCGAGACTGTTGACATCCAGAGGAAGCGATCGGTACTGCATTCATATGCCCTTATATGGGCATTTTCATGAGGGAGGGGTTCCAAATGAGGCACTCTGTGAAAACCACTTTTTCCAGGACAGAAATTCCTCGGGGTTTCGCCTGCCATATCCGTTCTGTTTTACTCACAGACAAATGGTTAACAGTTTTGGAAAATTCAGAGTGTTTCCTATCCAATGGTACCAAATATGTGCATATCCTATTTTCTGGGCCTGAATGGGAGGCATTTTACTTTGGGCACGCCAGGCTCTCCAAAACGGTCACCTCGTGTGCTCATCCCTAAGAAGTTAAACCAAGGACATATCTATCATTCCTGTATGCGAGATCAACTGTTAACTCTCAACTGTGCCCTGAAGTAAGTCAAGGGGAACTAGTTCTACTTCCTCAGTGTAGGCTAGCTCTCGAAATGTGTGGGAGCTGGTGGTATTCAGGAGTCAAGGTATGCAAGCCGGAGATACTATGCAAACTGAAGTAGGCAGCATATGTGTTTTTTTGTTGTTGTTGCGTGAACTCAATGGAATCCTGGGCTCAGCCAGTAATACTGACAAGCCAATCACACTGGCGAGCTGTAAGTGAGCTAGTTCAGACTGTCATACCAATGTGTCACTACCCTCACAGCTATTAACATATTGGGTCGAATTGGATTCATTGAGCTCGTCACCAATTTTACGAGAGGCCAGCTGTGATGTTCGAGGTCTCTGTGGTACAGCTCACCTAAAGACAACAGATATACAGTATAACTCTTGGGATAACATATTTGTAAATAATTGGCTCTAACTGGATAACTTATTATTTTTCCAAATGTGGTGTAAAGTGCATGATGATGTTGAAGTAGAATAGAAATGGTTTTGAATACGATGCAGTTTAGTTTTCACATGGTGGCATTGTGTTGCTGTCACATTCTTTGTAAAGGCATTTTTCATTAATCAAGTTATTTAGGCCTAGAGCTTTTGGAGCTTAACTCTCTCTTGCTCATCAGGTCCGTTACCCAAAGCGCATTACGATACTGCGGGGGAACCACGAGAGCAGACAGATCACCCAGGTGTACGGCTTCTACGACGAGTGCTTGAGGAAGTACGGCAATGCTAATGTGTGGAAATACTTCACAGACCTCTTCGACTATCTCCCCCTGACGGCCCTTGTCGACGAACAGGTAACACAAGTGCATGAAGTGGTGTTATTTTATGTCATGGGGTGTATCCCAAATGGCACCCTTTTTCCTTTATAGTGCACTACTTTTGACCATGGCCTGATTTTCACCAGGGTCCATAGGGCTCTGGTCAAAAGTAGTGCACTATATACAGTTGAAGTTTACATACACTTAGGTTGGAGTCATTTAAAATTCGTTTTTCAACCACTCCACAAATTTCTTGTTAACAAACCTATAGTTTTGGCAAGTCTGTTAGGACATCTACAGTTGAAGTCAGAAGTTTACATACACCTTAGCCAAATACATTTAAACTCATTTTTTCACAATTCCTGACATTTAATCCTAGTAAAAATTCCCTTTCTTAGGTCTGATAGGATCACCACTTTATTTTAAGAATGTGAAATGTCAGAATAATAGCAGAGAGAATGATTTATTTCAGCTTTTATTTATTTCATCACATTCCCAGTGGGTCAGAAGTTTACATACACTGAATTAGTATTTGGTAGCATTGCCTTTAAATTAAGCTTCCCACAATAAGTTGGGTGAATTTTGGCCCATTCCTCCTGACAGAGCTGGTGTAACTTAGTCAGGTTTGTAGGCCTCCTTGCTCGCACACGCTTTTTCAGTTCTGCCCACAAATGTTCTATAGGATTGAGGGGCTTTGTGATGGCCACTCCAATACCTTGACTTTGTTGTCCTTAAGCCATTTCTCCACAACTTTGGAAGTATGCTTGGGGTCATTGTCCATTTGGAAGACTCATTTGCAACCAAGCTTTAACTTGCTGACTGATGTCTTGAGATGTTGCTTCAATATATCCACATCATTTTCTTGCCTCATGATGCCATCTATTTTGTGATGTGCACCAGTCCCTCCTACAGCAAAGCACCCCCACAACATGATGCTGCCACCCCCGTGCTTCACGGTTGGGATGGTACTCTTCAGCTTGCCATCCTCCCCCTTTTTCTTCCAAACATAACGATGGTCATTATGGCCAAACAGTTCTATTTTTGTTTCATCAGACCAGAGGACATTTCTCCAAAAAGTACAATCTTTGACCCCATGTGCAGTTGCAAACCATAGTCTGGCTTTTAATGTCGGTTTTGGAGCGGCCTTTCAGGTTATGTCGATATAGGACTTGCTTTACTGTGGATATAGATACTTTTGTGCCTGTTACCTCCAGCATCTTCACAAGGTCCTTTGCTGTTGTTCTGGGATTGATTTGCACTTTTCGCACCAAAGTACGTTCATCTCTAGGAGACAGAACGCGTCTCCTTCCTGAGCGGTATGATGGCTGCGTGGTCCCATGGTGTTTATACTTGCGTACTATTGTTTGTACTGATGAACGTGGTACCTTCAGGCCTTTGGAAATTGCTCCCAAGGATGAACCAGACTTGTGGAGGTCTACAATTTAATCTATAAAATAATCTGTCTGTAAACATTTGGCCCTAATTACCATCATTATGTTTGGAGGAAAGGGGGGGGGGGCTTGCAAGCCGAAGGACACCATCCCAACCGTGAAGCACGGGGGTGGCAGCTTCATGTTGTGGGGGTGCTTTGCTGCAGGAGGGACTGGTGCACATCACAAAATAGATGGCATCATGAGGAAAGAAAATTATGTGGATATATTGAAGCAACATCTCAAGACATCAGTCAGCAAGTTAAAGCTTGGTTGCAAATGGGTCTTCCAAATGGACAATGACCCCAAGCATACTTCCAAAGTTGTGGCAAAATGGCTTAAGGACAACAAAGTCAAGGTATTGGAGTGGCCATCCCAAAGCCCTGACCTCAATCCTATAGAACGTTTGTGGACAGAACTGAAAAGGCGTGTGCGAGCAAGGATGCCTACAAACCTGACTCCGTTACACCAGCTCTGTCAGGAGGATGGGCCAAAATTCAACCAACTTATTGTGGGAAGCTTGTGGAAGGCTATCTGAAACATTTGACCCAAGTTAAACAATTTAAAGGCAATTCTATCAAATACTAATTGAGTGTATATAAACTTCTGACCCACTGTGAATATGATGAAAGAAATAAAAGCTGAAATAAATCATTCTGCTATTATTCTGACATTTCACATTCCTAAAATAAAGTTGTGATCCTAATTGCCCTAAAACAGCGAATCTTTACTAGGATTAAATGTCAGGAATAGTGAAACTAAGTTTAAATGTATTTGGCTAAGGTGTATGTAAACCTCCGACTTCAACTGTGCAATTTGGGACATACATTGAATGTAATGCATAAGTTCAAAGGAAACCTTCCTAATTATGTTTACATGTAGGCAACAACCCTCTTATCCAAAGTGACTTGTCTCACGTAAAGGTAAATCACGTCTATACTCTCGTCCTATGCTGTAGATCTTCTGCCTGCACGGTGGCCTCTCCCCCTCCATAGACACACTGGATCACATCCGGGCCCTGGATCGCCTGCAGGAAGTTCCACACGAGGTCAGTGTTGCCTGACAGAGGACCTAATTAGTCAGCCCTGTCAACCACACAGACAGAGGGGGTAGGATACTAGCTAGCTGTCAGCACCAAGAGAGGGGCTGTCAGATGGTATGAGGTCGACCGCATGAGGTGGTGTTAAACTTACCGCAGTGTTAGAGCAAAGCCCCTGGTTGTGTTCAGTAGGCACCAAATGGAGTAAAATAGGGAGACCTTAACTGGACTTGTCCACTGAGAAATGCTAATTTTCGTTTTCTGTCTGTTTTGCTACGTAGTGCCATAATGAACATGACTCTGGTCTCTTTTTGAGGGGGAGGCTATTCAGGTTGTCACCATTCCAATGCATCATTGTCATTGAGGGCTGCAGTCTTATGACAAATATTAGGACTATTTCCCTCCTTTGCAATCCTACTGCCCATTACATATTTAATATGATCTCTGAGTTCAAGCCGTCCATAATAAGGTCATGATCCCTATGCGGAAATTTATTGAGGGCTGCTTTTCTTATGTGTGTCGTGTGTGTTTCAGGGACCCATGTGTGACCTGCTGTGGTCAGACCCAGATGACCGCGGGGGCTGGGGCATCTCCCCCCGAGGTGCTGGCTACACCTTTGGGCAGGACATCTCGGAAACCTTCAACCATGCCAACGGTCTTACCCTTGTGTCCCGCGCCCACCAACTTGTCATGGAGGTAACCCCAGATACGCTTTTAGTTTAGGCATTTAATGTTTATGCTCAGTGTGTTTATATACTTGGTTGGTGTAGTTTTAGTATCAAAGCATGTAGCAATTACAGTGATTCTGGGAGTAAAATGCTTCTGTAGATGTGCCCTTGAGCAAAGTCACTTTGGGTAGGAGCGTCTGCTAAATGACTCCAAAGTACATGTAAAAATGGAATTAATGAATTTCCATGTAAAGGGAAAATAAAGTTTAGAATTTGAATTCCCCCATGGAAGAGAGGACAATTTTTCAAAATATTTCAAGTCAAATATTGTAGTACTTCCATTCTGTACATGGAACCTAAAGGTATGTTAAGACTTCCCAGAGGGAATTGAATTTGAGATGTCAAATGAACAGATATCGCGGTAAGAGCAGATGTAGCCTACACACACGAGTTAGCTTGCCCTCCATGTCTCTGTAGATGTTTCAGCTGGAAGCTGCTGTGCAAATGTTAGCTGTTTAACATGGATAAATAATTCAGGAGTCTTGTGTACGGCGTTTTTATTTGTAGTATTATCCACTTCCGGCTTTGATGGAGGAGCTGGCGGCTTGTGTCCAAAATGGCACCCTATCCCGCACGTAGTGCACTATTTTTGAACAGGGCTCTCTTTTTAAAATTTGCACTGAGGGGAATAGATTGACGTTTGGTACGCATCCTTGGAATTCAACTGGCTCAGAATTCCTAGGTCAGAATGTAGAGTTGAAAATTAAGCTGTGTACTGTATGCATATAACTACTTCTTGTAAGAGAAGGGTTTAAGTACCTAAAATACATAAATGGCATTTGTCCTCAGCAAGATCTAACTAATGATTAGAATAAGCAACTTAAGGTTCACTTTACTTTTTAAAGTGATGCTGATTTTTGTTTTCCAGGGCTACAACTGGTGTCATGACCGAAACGTTGTCACCATCTTCAGTGCACCAAACTACTGCTATCGCTGTGGCAACCAAGCTGCCATCATGGAACTGGACGACACTCTTAAATACTCTTTGTAAGTGACATTGAGGTTATTTGAGGCTCTAAGAACAGGTGAACTCAGATTAGTGTTTATAACCAGGTTTCCATCCAACCATTTCATACAGATGAATTACCTGATGCATTAAAAAAGTCACGGCCGGACTGATGGAAACAGGAAATGCTGGTACAATTGTATAAATGTCGACAGACAATTTGTTGGTTCGACATGGTGGGATCTTTTCAAATCAAATTTTATTGGTCACATACACATGGTTAGCAGATGTTATTGGGAGTGTAGTGAAATTCTTGTGCTTCTAGTAACGACAGTGCAGCAATATTGAACAAGTAATATCTAACAATTCCACAACAAATATCTAATACACACAAATTTAAGTAAGGAATGGAATAAGATTATATAAATATATGGATGAGCAACGTCAGAGCGGCATTTTTGTGTCTGTAAAATGTATAAAGTGAGAAATGGCGGTGGAAATGCCTTTTATGAGCAAATATTGGTATAATAACCATCATATTGAAGTAAACTTGATATGTTGTGTGTTCCTCCCACTACGACTCGGGAAAGAATGCAGTTTATTAGGCTACAGATTAAATAAGTTATAATGAACTGCACAGAGTGGTGAAAGTGCATGGGGATGAGCTTGATGCACCTTTCTTATTCTGGTGATGTTTATTTATCAATGCATGGCTGCCGTTTGACAAATAAATATTGTCCTTAATAATCTTGTGTAGGTAGCCTACCTGCGCTGTATCTGCGAGCTGTTGGCTATAGCGCACGTGCCAAGACCAGAGTGGGCACATTTGTTGTATAATGCAACAGTATTTGTGACACAACATGATTATTTTTATTTGTAGTACGTCTACACGCATAGCCCTGTATCCGCAATAAGTCAGTTTGATTGAAATGCATCTCTGGTGGGAAAATGTTGCTTATTTTGGGGGCTGTTTTCAAGCTAGTTTTCTGCAATTATACATATTCTGCTATAGGGCTGAGAGACATTTGTGCTAATTTTCCATAATGTTATGAATTCTTCCATGAATGCTGTTATTTTGCTCAAACATAACTATCAATGCTGCTGAGGTAAGTTTTTTTTTTTTTAAGTGTGTCTAGCATTTATTTTGGTGATTTTTAGTTCTCAATGATTATATTATAAATAAAACATATACAGTGCCTTCAGAAATTATTCACACCCCTTTACTTTTTCCAGATTTTGTCGTTACAGCTTGAATTTAGAATGGATTTATTTTAGATTTTTTGTCACTGGTATTGTCACACAATACCCCATAATGTCAAAGTGGAATTAGATTTTTATTTGTACAAAATAATTACAAATGAAAAGCTGAAATGTCTTGAGTCAATAAGTATTCAACCCCTTTTTGTTATGGCAAGCCTAAATAAGAAAATAAATTGCTTAAGTTGCATGGACTCACTGTGTGCAATAATAGTGTTTAACATCATTTTTGAATGACTACCTCATCTCTGTACCCCACACATACAATTATCTGTAAGGTCCCTCAGTCGAGCAGTGAATTTCAAAAACGGATTCTACCACAAAGACCAGGGAGGTTTTCCAATGCCTCGCAAAGAAGGGCACCTATTGGTAGATCTGTAAAAATGCTGGCATTATAAATTGAGTTATACATTCCATTTATCACCTCGATTGTAATTGTTCTGAAATGTTCAAATGTGCCAGTTCTGTAATGGTCTTCATTGGAGTCATCCTAATGTTGTATTTACTGTCCTCCTCCAGCCTTCAATTTGACCCTGCACCTCGACGCGGGGAGCCCCATGTCACCCGCCGTACCCCCGACTACTTCTTATAAACACCCACTGGCCTGGTGATGGAGGAAGAAGTCTGCAAGACCGCTACAGCAAGCAAACCACAAACCCCCAAAACCCGTGTGCATATGACCTGTTACAACATGAAAGCACTGACCATGGACCAAAATGTGCCGTATAAGCATTTAGTACACATTACATAATACAAATTGCCCTGTGTCTCAGTACTGCAACACAGTGTCCCGTTTGAGCCTTTACTGTAGTTCCCTGCTGTATAATATTGATCGTAATATTATTTTGTTTATGGGCTCTACACAGAGAGAAAGCATCCCTATATACAGTATTTCCCATTATTGCATCTGAGCGCACAGGCAGTGCCACTGAGGCAATCTCTCTATTTTGAAGTGGTCAATTTTCTTTACGATTGGCTGATCCCTCCTGATTACCCGGTTGGACATGACTTCCAACAGGGTCATCGGGAGAGATCAGCCAATGAAGTTGGCTGTCCATGCTAAAATGGCCTTTTGGCCACTAGAGGCCTCTCTGCAACTGTACATTACTCTGCGCAAAAAATTTGATAACTTGCTTACTTTCCCCACCCAGATATCACTGGACAATGATACATTTTCCATTGGCAATGCCGGGCATGTGAATAACGGTATTTTATACAAATGCACAAGCTTACATCCCCAGCCCACTCTTCTTCACCAAACTTCTTCCTACTTGGTCTAATCTACCTGTTTATTGTCCTCTGTATATTTGTCATGAAGTGATTGCCTCTTTGATGCATTTGAACTAATAAAGTACTTTTAATTGTAAATGACACCAAATCGCTGACTCTCTCAGGGATATTTTCAATCGAAATTGTCCACCCATACAGTAAATATGTGTAGCAAAATGTTTTAATAAAGCTTGGGAACCACTGGAATTTATACACAAAACATGGTGTTTGAGCATTGGGAAGCCGGGTAATCAGGAGGGATCAGCCAATCGTAAAGAAAATTGAGGTGGCAGAGGTGGAAAAAGTACTCAATTGTCATACTTGAGTAAAACTAAAGCTACCTTAATATAAAATGACTCAAGTGAAAAGTAACCCAGTAAAATACTACTTGAGTGAAAGTATCACATTTTAAATGTGCTTAAGTACAGTGGTGGAAAAAGTACTCCATTTTCATACTTGTGTAAAAGTACAAAGTATATGCTATACATCAAATTCCTTATATTTAGCAAACCAAATGGCACAATTTTACTTTTTTTCTGACCGCCAATGGCACACCAACACTCAAATGAAGTATTTATGTTTAGTGAGTCCACCAGATCAGAGACCGTCCCTGGTCATCCGTACTGTCTCTTGATAAGTGTGTGAATTTGACCTTTTTCCTGTAATGCTAAGCATTGAAAATGTATGGAGTAAAAAGCACATTATCTTTTGTAATGTGAGGTAAAAGTTGGCAAAAATATTAAAAGTAAAGTAGGCCCAAAAAACTACTTAAGTATTAATTTCAAGTATTTTTACTTAAGTACTTTACACCACTGACACTAGGGTTGTAGACTGTCCTGACATTGAGCTGTAAAATCCCGGCAATATGGATTTAGTTAACAGGTTTATATACTTAACAAAAATATAAACTCAACATGTAAAGTGTTGGTCCCATGTTTCATGAGCTGAAATGAAAGATCCCAGAAATGTTCCATATGCTCAAATTGCGTCCACAAATTTGTTTACATCCCTGTTAGTGAGCATTTCTCCTTTGCCAAGATAATCCACCCACCTGACAGGTGTGGCATATCAAGAAGCTGATTAAACAGCATGATCATTACACAGGTGCACCTTGTGATGGGGACAATAAAAGGCCACTCTAAAATGTGCATTTTGTCACAATACAATGCCACAGATGTCTCAAGTTTTGAGGGAGCGTGTAATTGGCATGCAGACTGCAGGAATGTGCACCAGAGCTATTGCTAGATAATCAAATGTTCGTTTCTCTACCACAAGCCGCCTCCAACGTCATTTTCGAGAATTTGGCAGTACGTCCAACTGGCCTGATCAACTCTATGCGAAGGAGATGTGTCACGCTTCATGTGGCAAATGGTGGTCACACCAGATACTAACTGGTTTTCTGATCACGCCCCAACCTTTTTTTAAGGTGTCTGTGACCAACAGATGCATATCTGTATTCCCAGTCATGTGATATCTATGGATTAGGGCCTAATGAATTTATTTCAATTGACTGATTTACTTCTATGAACTAACACAATAAAATCTTTGAAATTGTTGCAAGTACTCACCTTTCGGCAAAATTTGTAGTTTTGACCTTTGTGATTTGTGTAGATCTGATGAGAAAAGTTTGGGGGGTGGGGCTTTGGATCACTACTGGCTGTAAGCGAATGAGTGATGCGCATTAGGATCAATACTAGCTGTATCCAAGGCTCAGCTAATCGTTCAAATAACAGGGTGATTCTGCAACTTCACTTTGGCCCTGCAAGCTTTTAGAAATTAAAATGTATTGAAACACCATTTTACCAGTATTATAATTGTCTTTGATTTGTCGAGAAATAATATCTGATAATGGCTGCGATCGTATAATTCAGGAATTTATATATTTTTCTCAGACAGCCATAGACAGAAATTTACACCACGTCGTTAAACATCAATTTTAGTTGAAAATGAAATATCATACAATTAATTTATAACACGTCTTATACATTTGTACATTAACTTGCATTGAATATTATTTTAAGTGCTTTTTAAGGTTTTCCTAATATTAATAATTCAAAACAACGCCTGGATGTATAAACTTGCCTTTGACAGCTGAAAACATTTATTTATCATAAAAAAATCAGATATTTCCACCCAACCTTTTTGTGAGATTATGATAACCATATGATTTCCCTATCTAAAACAAATCAATCAATGTAAATGATACATAATATACTAATTTAAATGACAAGGTGTGGTGGAAATGACGTCTATATAAAAAAAAAACTCCTGAAAACAATATTTTATTGAAAACATTTTGAACAACAACCATTGTTAAACAGTTAATTAATTTAAGACAAAGTAAGATTCCAAAATTAGCCAATGGGCAGATCTCAAGGAAGTAGACCAGTGTTTTTGAGAGATGAGCCCAGATTGCAGAGGGGTCATCTGCATAGAAGAGCTCAGTGAGCAAAGTGAAACTGTATAATTTGTGGTATACCCAACACAGATGTGGAGGGTCACCTGCTTGTGAGAATCACCAAAGTTAACTGCCTGGATTTCACTGGTGTATTTACACAGGTAGTTCTCTCAGGGGCACAACTTTATAAATGGGGGGGAAATAATTATTATAATTTGTTTTATCCAGTCGGATAAACACTCCAAACATCCTACCCGACCGCTCGGAGGAGTCTGCATGGTCCTAAAGCACACCGTTGCCTCATTTTGTATCACATTCCAATGATAAAACTGGGGGGGACAAAAATGCAATATGGGGAAGTCAATATGCACGATGATCTCCTCTTTCTGCAGATTATCTTTTAATTCTCTCAGTTCGGAGTATTGGTGTCGAATGTTGTACACGTGTTTCCCCAACTTCTCTTCCAACCCTTTGGAGAAGTTCTCCAGTAGAATATGCAGTGTGCCACACACATTTTCTTTTACTGTAAAATGTGCAGTGAACTTCTCCGTGTTTCCCTCTTTGTTTTTCCTTCTCTCTCTCTTCAGCTTTGTTTTTCCACTCAAACCACCATGTCTGCTCACCAGCATCAAAGTCAGATGTTTTAAGCTCTTTGGCTTGGCAAAGGGAGCACTCTCTATACATGCACTCTTTCTTCAGGTTCTCACAACACAAAGACTCAATAAGTTCCTGCATCTGATCACTTTGTGATACTGTAGTTTGTGCGCCATGAACTGGAGGTTGACATGGGTTTTGCAGAGGCGTGTCCCTATCCTGGATGGTTGGCTTGACAACCCAAATAGGACGTCTTGCAGAATTAATAGTAGGACATTTTAATCTCTGAATATTCCCTCTTAAAATTCATTCAAGAAGAGTTGCGTTTTTTTTCTTGTTCCTCGTTAGTGTGTCCTTTTTCCCTTTTGTTGCTCTACTGTTGACATCACGTTCATAGAATCTAGTGATTTTCTCTTCTGTGGCTGTGATAATTATGTTACACCGCTTTTTCATGGAGTATTGAAGACTTGTTGGCCTGTTTTCATTTGCTGTCATTGCTTTTGCTGAAAATCCAAATTCTGTTTGCGGCTTTGACCAGGCCATACTTTCTCATGATGTTGCCTCTGAGCATTTTTTAAGCCACTTGTTTGTCCTTGGCACTGCGCATTTTTTGATACTTTTGCTTTAACTCTGCAATGATGGCATTTTGAAACAATAAAATCCTTTTCAAGTTCTTCGGATATCCATTCATTTTCTGTTTTGTCTTTGTCTTTGGGGAATCTTGTCTCACCGTTTTTTCAGTTGATCATACCTTTTTTTGTATTTCTCAGTTTTCCGTTAAGCTATATCAAGTTTGACATTTGTCATGCAAAAATCTCTATGACCTCTTCCAACCTTTTTTCTTCCAGCAAGTATTCCACTTCTCATTCCTGTTGCAGATAATGAGGAAGGGGTATCAGGGCGTGCATCAAGGGCAGCTAAGTTAGGGGTGACTAAGGTGTAAAATCAATCAATGTAAATGATACATAATATAATAAGGTGTTGTGTTGCCTGATAGGTAGGTTTCCATTGCAAATGTTCTCTTTAAAGTCTATATTCTATTCCGTTGGTTGCATTTCCATTGACATCGCTTGCTTCTTTGCTCTCGCTTTTTATGCTCAGAGATAGATTTCACTTCTCCCTTCTCTTTTTTCTTCCAGTATCTCTCCCTGTCTTTTTGCAGATGTTCCTGGTATCGTATAGGATCATTTTTTATTTTGTTTCTATGTCTGTGACCTCTGAGCTGTTTTATGTGGCATCTTCTAAAAACAAAGAAAAATACTACGTAAGTTTTCCAATTGTGCACACCTTGGAGTATTTTCTGGATCAAAGTAATTTATAACATGATTATATAAACCTAAATTAATAACATAATGGATTTTTGTCATTTCTACCACAGTTAAGGTTGTGATGGAGATTTTTATAAAAAATAAAAAAAATCTTTAATTTAACTAGGCAAGTCAGTTAGAACAAATTCTTATTTACAATGACGGCCTACCGGGGAACAGTGGGTTAACTGCCTTGTTCAGGGGCAGATTCTTTACCTTGTCAGCTCGGGGATTCGATCCCGCACCCTTTCGGTTACTAGCCCAACGCTCTAACCACTAGGCTACCTGTGATGGAAATGACGCTTCGACTGTTTTTGGAGAAAAATGACAGACTGGCTAGTATTACAGCTAGCATATAGTTTACACTAAATACATAAAATATATTTAAAACATCTAAATTCTACCACAAATTAAAGGAATTATATCCTGTTTGTAAATGACTGACAATAAAAAATATTCTCTACACAATTTTTCTTCAACTTCTGGACATCACTTCTGGAACAACTGTCTGCTGCAGCCATGTGCTTCAGTGTCACAATACGTTTCCATGATTAAATTAGCATTCTCTTGACAAAACGTTATTGATGAGGAATTTGCCCTCAGTGGTAGAAATGACACCACTACCAAAGGACAGGTATATTTAGTGTAAATAACAATATAAAGGGCATACTCACATTAAATATTGATACATATTTTCAATAGACTCTTTCTCTAGACGATAACATGACATAATGTGTAATTATTCATGTTATCTCATAGAAAAACATAGTAGAAGCTCAAAAGTCTGGGTCAAGGACAAGCAGTGAAATTGAGGTATAAAATGCATTTGAAAAGTAGTGTCACGTGTGCGCCTTCTCTGGCCTCTAGGTAACCAGGCTGCTCGTTAGGGTGCACAGCTGTCACCAGCGGTACGCGCCTAATGACACTCACCTGGACTCCACCACCTCCTTGTTTACCTGCCCTTTATATGTCACACCCTTTGGGTTATTCCCCAGTCGTCATTGTTCCTGTTTCATGTCGGCGCGCTGTTTGTGTTTCTTCTTTTGTTCGTTTATTTAGTCAATGCCTTCACTCCCTGAACTAGGGGTATAACGAAGAGGCCGGTGAGAAGCCGGACCGCGGAGACGAGGGTGAGAAGGTGATGAAGCGTACTTCATCAGCCGCAACCAAAAAACAACTGGCATTTGGAAAGTTTGAGGTGACGGAGAAAGTGTGGTGGAACAACTATTAGCATTGTTAAGTATCTTGCTAGCTGGATCGAATTCTCCGTTAGCTAGCCAGAGAAATGTTGAGCAACATTAGCCAACTTAACTGATGAAATAGTTGAGTTTATGGTGTGGAAATTAGCTGGCTAATGAAGTCAGATAGCTACAACATCAGATGCGCTAACGTTAGTAACCTAACCTATTCGCTGTAGTATTAAATGTTACGTAACTCCTTGTGGTTCCTCAAGTTATAATGCGTTAGTTGCTTACTGGATCCTTGCAATCTGTGAAATGTTAACTAGCTAACAAACTAACTACTATCTGTGAACTGATGCTTTCCCTCTAATGTATGTGGTTCATTTTCAGAATGAGAGAATTAGGTAAAAATGATGCGTTACTTGTTAAACAAGTGGATTCAGGGATGAAGTGTAGCTGGGCCTGGCTTAAACTGGATGCCACCATAGAGGTTAAAGGAACACTACATACTTTCTATACCTGTAACAAATAAAAAGTGTTACCTGTTGCGCAGCGAGAGCCAGCTCCCTAAAGCTGGTTGAAGCATGGAATAGAATAGGTGTATAAGCCCATGTTATGCAACATTTCTATAGGCTATGCTATTCAATTGTGTGAGAAAGCAGAGTTTTGATGGCCTCTAGGCTATTAAAAATATAGAATTTTTTAACAAGGCAAGTCAGTTAAGAACAAATTATTATTTACAATGATGGCCCAGGAACAGTGCCTTGTTCAGGGGCAGAAGGACAGATTTCTACCTTGTCAGCTCAGGGATTCAATCTAGCGACCTTTCGGTTACTGGCCCAACGCTCTAACCACTAGGCTACCAGCCGCCCCAGAGTACTGGGAGAACAGAGCCGGTTCCGTCTGCAGCAGAAGTTGTGCCCAGCTGCAGTGATACACCTCTTCCACCATCATTAAATAAAAAGGAAGGCAGCTGATGTTGAGGCCTGGAAGGGGTAGAGGGAGCTACTCCTTATGCCTGCAGTGGAGCTGGAATGTCCACCACCCAACGCCATATGCAGTGTGTGTAGAGTTTTGGAGGAGGCTGAGCTGTGGGGAATGTGGCTCAGATAAATATTTGTCCACCAGTTGGAGTTATGGAAGGTAATGTATTTTTTTTTAGGGAGTAGGTCAGCTTTAATATTGCGGATAGATTGTAGCTTCCATTAATGTAATTGTCTGCATCATTTCCAATCCCCCATATATTTTTTGGGGAAATATATACAGTTGAAGTCGGAAGTTTACATACACCTTAGCCAAATACATTTAAACTCAGTTTTTCAACATTCCTGACATTTAATCCTAGTAAATATTCCCTGTTTAAGGTCAGTTAGGATCACCACTTTATTTTAAGAATGTGAAATGTCAGAATAATAGTAGAGAGAATGATTTATTTCAGCTTACATACACTCAATTAGTATTTGGTAGCATTGCCTTTCAATTGTTTAACTTGGTTCAAACGTTCCAGGTAGCCTTCCACAAGCTTCCCACAATAAGTTGGGTGAATTTTGGCCCATTCCCCCTGACAGAGCTGGTGTAACTGAGTCAGGTTTGTAGGCCTCCTTGCTCGCACACTCTTTTTCAGTTCTGCCCACAAATTGTCTATAGGATTGAGGTCAGGGCTTTGTGATGGCCACTCCAATACCTTGACTTTGTTTTGTTGGGGTTCGTTCCTTGTCAATCATTGGATCATTGGTGAAATTAGCATTCAGACAATATCTTTAAGTAAATCAATCATTCATTTATTAACGAAATTGCAGACAGAAGTTGACAACAGGAACATAGCACGCATGTTTCAGAGTAAGTTCTGCAAAATAGAAAAGGGTCCAAGTTGTTATATTATGCCTGCAGTCATGTCACTGCTTACGCCATTACCTTCTACTCATGAGACCAAGCCCATGCCTACACCGCTATACAAACAAGAGTTTTAGTGTTATCTAAAGGCTCAGCAGTAAATGTCCACTCCCCAAGTTTATTTATAGTGGAATGTCTGACTAGTCTCTTATCTCTTTCACTCCCCTGCAGAGTTCTGTGTCTCTGTATCTCTTTTATCTTTGAGACTCTTCTCACAGACACCCAGTTTTGACTGCCATAATTCACACATCTCTCAGACCATTTTTTTCTTAAGAATCAGAGACTAGAAAAGTACTGTGGAACAATATTAAACCTTATAATGGATATATTATTGTTAATATGTAGTCTAGGACCCTATAAATGTAAGGGGGAGGGGTCTTATAACCCTTCCCCTTCTATTAACACAACATTACTATAATCAATTATTATAATATATCAAACATTTGGTACGGCCCCTATCATGACCCCAAGGTGAAACCAACAGTTGTCCTTAAGCAATTTTGCCACAACTTTGGAAGTATGCTTGGGGACATTGTCCATTTGGAAGACCCATTTGCAACCAAGCTTTAACTTCCTGACTGATGTCTTGAGATGTTGCTTCACTATATCCACATAATTTCTCTTCCTCATGTTGCCATCTATTTTGTGAAGTGCACCAGTCCCTCCTGCAGCAAAGCACCCCCACAACATGATGCTGTTGTGCTTCACGTTTGGGATGTTCTTCGGCTTGCAAGCCTCCCCCTTTTCCCTCCAAACATAACGATGGTCATTATGGCCAAACAGTTCTATTTTTGTTTCATCAGACCAGAGGACATTTCTCCAAAAAGTACGATCTTTGTCCCCATGTGCAGTTGCAAAGCGTAGTCTGGCTTTTTAATGGTGGTTTTGGAGCAGTGGCTTCTTCCTTGCTGAGCAGCCTTTCAGGTTATGTCGATATAGGACTCGTTTTACTGTGGATATAGATACTTTTGTACCTGTTTCCTCCAGCATCTTCACAAGGTCCTTTGCTGTTGTTCTGAGATTGATTTGCACTTTTCGCACCAAAGTACGTTCATCTCTAGGAGACAGAATGCGTCTTCTTCCTGAGCGGAAGGACGACTGCGTGGTCCCATGGTGTTTATACTTGCATACTATTATTTGTACAGATGAACGTGGTACCTTCAGGCGTTTGGAAATTGCTCCCAAGGATGAACCAGACTTGTGGAGGTCTACAATTGTTTTTCTGAGGTAGGCCTTGAAAGACATCCACAGGTACACCTCCAATTGACTCAAATGATGTCAATTAGCCTATCAGAAGCTTCTAAAGCCATGACATCATTTTCTGGAATTTTCCAAGCTGTTTAAAGGCACAGTCAACTTAGTGTATGTACACTTCTGACAGACTGGAATTGTGATAGTGAAATAATCTGTCTGTAAACAATTGTTGGAAAAATTACTTGTGTCATGCACAAAGTAGATGTTCTAACCGACTTGCCAAAACTATAGTTTGTTAACAAGAAATTTGTGGAGTGGTTGAAAAACGAGTTTTAATGACTCCAACCTAAGTGTATGTAAACGTCTGACTTCAACTGTAAGGGAAAACCCCCAGGAAATGGACAAAAATAAATGGCAACTTATTGGCATTGGACGAAACATATACACAATCGCAAATACCACTCAAATGGACGGCAGTTCATTCAAAGCTTATGGCAAGTGGCATACGGCAAATGTCAAGTGTCATACAGCAAATTTTAATATTGCAAATGGACATAAAGTCAAGACCCAAGGGTCAAATTTTTTAAAATACAACTCCCTCTAAACATATAACAACCATATGAACATACATTTGTCTTATTTTATTGAGTTTGTCCATAAGGCCTATGTTTTGTCCATTTGCAATATATAATCATAGGAAGTCAAAAGTCCGTGAACCATGTCCAAATGGCATACATAAGTATTGAAAGTACCAAATTAGGATGTTATGTCCATTTGCCATACATGATCATAGGAAGTCTGTTTCCGAACCCAAAAGTCAGTGAACCATGTCCAAATGGCATAAGAAATGTTCAAATGGCATTTATACTGACCAAATGAAATATATCACTATGTTAAGCCCTGAATCAACCTAGAAGGTCTATTTGTCATGTTTGGTCATAGAAAGTAATAATTTGGTGCACTGAGAGAGAAGTGGGACTCTGTCGTTTTTTTTAAAGATTTTTTGAAAAACGTCCAAATTGACCAGGGGTGACCCCTATTGGATGGGCACGGGACCCCTTGCACCCCCCTAAAGGCATTAAAAAAACATTTTAAAAATTGCTACTGGTAACCCGTTCCGATCACCAGCTGCACGGCTGTCCATTTGCAATGTCTTTCAATGGGCATTTACCATCACGAATTTGACATGCTCTAAAATACTGCAGAAATGCCCAATTGACTGGCCCGTTGAACTCGGGATAGCCGGGCAGTGATTCTGGTTCCTCTCCATCGCTCGTTGATGTTGATTTCAGCATGTCAATTTGGTGATGGTTCATCACTTTTTAAACTTATTGCAAACGGACAAAGTCAGCCATCAAGTCAGCGTCAGTCAATAAGATATCATTCTGACACCAAACTGATATAAACTGACACCAAACCCACTTTGTCCAACTCGTTTAGAAGCCAACTATCACATATTTCAGAGCAGGCCCAAAATTCACAGCGCCTTCAGTTTAAACCATAACCATAAAGTCACTATAATAAAAACGTAAAACACGAAGTTACCTTCTAGTTGCGGGTCCAGTTCCGACATCATGTTTAGGCCTAGCTGAGGCGACCCCGAATCCCGAGTTTCGGCTCGATAGGTCATTTGGAGCCAGAGCAGCGACATTAATTGGTGCTGAAAATCCACTTTTTCCGGGCGTTGCTACGGGGTCCTTGAATGAGCTATCGGACAGAAACGTTAGGGTCCGTCTCTATGGGCCGAGGCGGTTTCAATGCACATAGTCTTGTGACTCTGGGACTTTTCTAAATGTCGTCATTTTCGCGATGATCAAAATGAATTGAAGTTATTGCAAATGTACGAGGCTGTTTCAGCCTGAGAACCTTCTAGAGCCACATAACTCACTGTGCACTATTGACTTAAGCTCTAGAACATGTATATAAAGTTTCAGATCTCTAGGTCTGACGGTTCTTTGATAGTTCGAACACAGGTAACTATTGCAGGCTCTGTGTGTCACTCCCCATTGACTGTGTGTGTGTGATTTCAGAAAATCACAGCAATCACGTAGAGCTCCAAAACCCATATTAACGGATTCGTCTGTATAACCTTTTTGGGGGAAAAAAACACTTCTTTAACCATCACCAATTGTACGATTTCTCGTAAATTACAATAGATAAATGGCTGGATCTTTTTTTCCTTACACCGTAGGTTCATGTACTTTGACGTGAAGCGGTCAAATTAGCGCTCTATTACCCTTTTTGACCTTTAATCCCAGAAAATGGGCCTTAACTCAAAAAGCATTGAGGCCTCGACGCCATCTTGTTTCTGGGCTAAAAGCCCATTTGGCCAAACCCGTGCTCACCGAGTTTTGTCTTCGAAGTCTTTTCCGTTTAGGAGAAATGGCCATGTCACTTTGCTTATTGCAAATGGACAAAACATCACCAGCCAGTCGCCATCTGGTAGAATTTTCTGGAACGGCGGAAAAATGACCAAAATTTAAAATGTGTATCAAACGGAAACCAAATGTCCGAGAGACTTAATTTGATGACTTCCCGGAAGATCTGGCCCTGGGGCACGACCCGAGACCCTCGGCCTATTTTAATAACACTCGCGAACGTCTAGTAAGGGACCGTACATTTGCAATATGGAGATCCACATCGACCATACGGGAAATGCCGAAAAGTGCCCTTCATGTATGTAAGTATAACTTTTGTATGACTGAAGCCTTTAGTAAAAGGTCTAATGCTTTAATATTTAATCATTTCTGCCCTCCGAGTTCATATTCCTCACATAAATAGGCCCTTTTAGTTTTGTCTGGCTTGCCATTCCCAATAAAATGTTATATTTTTTGCTCATATAATTTAAAAAGCAGGTCGCTAGGTGTAGGCAAAACCATAAGCAAATAGGTAAACTGGGATATGACTAAAGAGTTAATCAGGGTGATTTTTCCACAAATAGACAGGTATTTTTCTTTCCATGGTAGTGTCGTAGCGATTATTATTTTAGCTAACAATTATTTGTGTCTCTGAACATTTGGTTCATGCCTCTGTCCGAAACAGTGTACACGTTCGATTTTGTCGACAGCTTTGCATGGGATCTGAAGCGCTGTAAGGAGGAACTCCCTAACTACACATTCATGAACTTCTCCTTCTTTCTCTTGGATACCTGTAAGTACCAGATTTTCTCTCATGGAACTAGACTGTATGTCAAGTAAGGCTTCTCTCAGAAAGATGTTCTCCTTTTTAGGTTATTAACATCGGTTTCAATCTTATTGACTGTCCCTTTTAGTTGTTTGTATCTTTTTCCAATGTCGCAGCTTTTTCGTCACTCATCTCGAGGCTTGCCTTCCTCTCTTTTATATCCTTACTGACTAATTCAAATATGCCCAGTTTGTCATTTATTGATTTTAACAGATCGGTTTCGACCTTTACCCTTCCCGTTGGTGAAAATATGAAATCGTCTGTGTCTATAGAAGAGTCATGTTTTCGTTTTGAGATAGGTTCCCATGTCTTACTCTCCGTCATGTTTGGGTGTTGCTTGTTTTCGTAATATTTGTCAATACATTTCTCTAGTCTCATGATTTGTTTTGTGTTGTTATCCAGATTGAAGGTTATTACCCACCAGATTGTGAAGTGCTAATATTTAGTCTAACTTACCAATATTGAATATTACGTTTTTATCTTGAGGTGATCTACACTGCTGTGTTCAGTCCGCCATCTGTACTTAATATACTGTAGTTATCTTCTTATTTCATTGTATTGTGCACACTACGCTGTATTCCTGCGCAAATGACAACATAGATTTTGATTTCATTTTATCTAGTTTACCATACATAACCCTGTTCACTTGGTTGTTATGATGAAAATACGGTCATTTCGAAAGTTCTTAAGAGACATGCATCTCACCAACATCGGATGTAATGTTTAGCAATGCTATCTAAGAAACGGAATGTCCTCATTTCAGGAAGAGCTCATGACGTTTTGCAGCGGTGAGCTGGAACCGAAGGTTACGTATGTAACCACGGTTATTTGAGCTATATGGATCACTCCAACATATTGGTATCACTCCGCAGCGGAGGGATACATCCGAGGTGAGGATTTACAGATTCACTCCCGTGTACAGTTGAAGTTGGAAGTTTACATACACTTAAGTTGGAGTCATTAAAACTTGTTTTTCAACCACTCCACAAATTTTTTGTTAACAAACTATAGTTTTGCCAAGTCAGTTAGGACATCTACTTTGTGCATGACACAAGTAATTTTTCCAACAATTGTTTACGGACAGATTATTTCACTTGTAATTCACTGTATCACAATTCCATTGGGTGAGAAGTTTACATACACTAAGTTGACTGTGCCTATAAACAGCTTGGAAAATTCCAGAAAATGATGTCATGGCTTTAGAAGCTTCTGATAGGCTAATTGACATCATTTGAGTCAATTGGAGGTGTACCTGTGGATGTGTTTCAAGGCCTACCTTCAAAATCAGTGCCTCAAAAGAAATCAGCCCAAAAATTGTAGACCTCCACAAGTCTGGTTCTTCCTTGGGAGCAATTTCCAAACACCTGAAGGTACCACGTTCATCTGTACAAACAATAGTATGCAAGTATAAACACCATGAGACCACACAGCCGTCATACCACTCAGGAAGGAGACACGTTCTGTCACCTAGAGATGAATGTACTTTGGTGTGAAAAGTGCAAATCAATCCCAGAACAACAGAAAAGGACCTTGTGAAGATGCTGGAGGAAACAGGTACAAAAGTATCTATATCCACAGTAATACGAGTCCTATATCGACATAACCTGAAAGGCCGCTCAGCAAGGAAGAAGCCACTGTTCCAAAACCGCCATAAAAAAGCCAGACTACGGTTTGCAACTGCACATGGGGATAAAGATCGTACTTTTTGGAGAAATGTCCTCTGGTCTGATGAAACAAAAATAGAACTGTTTGGCCATAATGACCATTGTTATGTTTGGAGGAACAAGGGGGAGGCTTGCAAGCCAAAGAACACCATCCCAACTGTGAAGCACGGGGGTGGCAGCATCATGTTGTGGGGGTGCTTTGCTGCAGGAGGGACTGGTGCACTTCACAAAATAGATGGCATCACGAGGAAAGAAAATTATGTGGATATATTGAAGCAACATCAAGACATCAGTAAGGAAGTTAAAGCTTGGTCGCAAATGGGTCTTCCAAATGGACAATGACCCCAAGCAAGTTGTGGCAAAATGGCTTACGAACAATAAAGTCAAGGTATTGGAGTGGCCATCACAAAGCCCTGACCTCAATCCTATAAAACATTTGTGGGCAGAACTGAAAAAGCGTGTGCGAGCAAGGAGGCTTACATACCTGACTATTACACCAGCTCTGTCAGGAGGATTCACCAAACTTATTGTGTGAAGCTTGTGGAAGGCTACCAGAAACGTTTGACCCAAGTAAAAAGGCAATGCTACCAAATACTAATTGAGTGTATGTAAACTTCTAACCCACTGGGAATGTGATGAAAGAAATAAAAGCTGAAATAAATCACTCTCTGCTATTATTCTGACATTTCACATTCTTAAAATAAAGTGGTGATCCTATCTGACCTAAGACAGGGAATTTTTACTAGGATTAAATGTCAGGAATTGTGAAAACTGAGTTTAAATGTATTTGGCTAAGGTGTATGTAAAACTCCGAATTCAACTGTACACCTGTGTCACGGCTGGGGTCCGCCACTATATAAAGACCCCATGGCCGCGACACGTTCTCTACTTCCTTTTTGAGGCGCCTCTAGCACCATAGAGGATTGGAGTGATCCATATACAGTGGGGAAAAAAAGTATTTAGTCAGCCACCAATTGTGCAAGTTCTCTCACTTAAAAAGATGAGAGAGGCCTGTAATTTTCATCATAGGTACACTTCAACTATGACAGACAAAATGAGGAAAAAAAATCCAGAAAATCACATTGTAGGATTTTTAATGAATTTATTTGCAAATTATGGTGGAAAATAAGTATTTGGTCANTCCCCCCGTGTGGTTCTGGGATTTTTGCTCACCGTTCTTGTGATCATTTTGACCCCACGGGGTGAGATCTTGCGTGGAGCCCCAGATCGAGGAAGATTATCAGTGGTCTTGTATGTCTTCCATTTCCTAATAATTGCTCCCACAGTTGATTTCTTCAAACCAAGCTGCTTACCTATTGCAGATTCAGTCTTCCCAACCTGGTGCAGGTCTACAATTTTGTTTCTGGTGTCCTTTGACAGCTCTTTGGTCTTGGCCATAGTGGAGTTTGGAGTGTGACTGTTTGAGGTTGTGGACAGGTGTCTTTTATACTGATAACAAGTTCAAACAGGTGCCATTAATACAGGTAACGAGTGGAGGACAGAGGAGCCTCTTAAAGAAGAAGTTACAGGTCTGTGAGAGCCAGAAATCTTGCTTGTTTGTATGTGACCAAATACTTATTTTCCACCATAATTTGCAAATAAATTCATAAAAAATCCTACAATGTGATTTTCTGGATTTTTTTTTCTTCATTTTGTCTGTCATAGTTGAAGTGTACGTATGATGAAAATTACAGGCCTCTCATCTTTTTAAGTGAGAGAACTTGCACAATTGGTGGCTGACTAAATACTTTTTTTCCCCACTGTAGCTCATATAACCGTGGTTACATACGTAACCTTCGTTATGTTTCACTATATTGGATCACTCCAATACAGATTGATATACCCGTACCAGATTTAGTCGGTGCTAGAGGGACCTGGCCAGCCAGCGGCGAAGCCCCAGCGCGGGACCGAGATACAGGGGCTGTCAATGTGGAAGGGGGGGTCCCGGCACAGTCCCCAGAAGGGGAGGCGATGCCCAGGACCACTGAACCAACCGCAGAGGGAGGTGCCACATTTACCCGATAGTGCCTAGCAAAGGTGCAAGAGGAAGCCCAGGTGGCTGCAGCACAGATATCAGCAAGGGGCACTCCTCTCAGTAGAGCCCAGGACGCAGCCACACCTTGTGTTGAATGTGCCACCACAGATCCCAGCACTGGCCTGCCAGCCAGGTGGTATGCTGTGAGAGAGCCTCTGCTTTGATAACCCAGGACACTCTCAGCATAGCAGACAAAGAGCTGGTCTGTTGTTCTCACTGACCGTGTCCGCTCCACATAGGCAGCCAGTGCCCGCACAAGGCACAGCATGCCGGAGGGAGGCCCAGACTTCTCCGCTACTTCCGTGGGGTCGTGAGCAGACAGGCATGTGAACATCCCTTTTCTCCTGTCTGACAGAACCTTCGGGAGAAATGAAGGGTTAGGGCAGAGAGATATACTCCTCCCACCGGGGTCCATCCGGTAGCACTCAGAACCTCACCCACCGTCTTCATGGATGTAATCGCTACCAAGAAAGCCACCTTCATAGAGAAGTGTTTCAGGGAGGCAGACTCAAACGGTTCGAAAGGCGGCTTTGCCAAAACTGCAAAGACCAGATCGCCATTGAGCGGGTCCTAGCTGGACACAGGCGACGAACCCCCTTCATAAACCTGGAGACAAAAGGATGGCGCCCCACTGGCCTGTCCATCCATCCCACATGGCAGGCAGAATATAGCGGCCAAATACCCTCTGTGTAGAGGCTGCCAAGCCCTCATCCAAGCGAGACTGCAAGTATTGCACCCCGCGTGACTCGGGCACAACCTCAATACCAGTGCACCAAGAGAAGAACAACCGCCAGCGCAACTGGTATGCCGCGGTAGTAGCTGGTGCCCTTGCGCTCTGCATGATGTACATTACGCCCTCCTGTAGTCCTAGCATGGACCATTGGTGCCGTTCAGCGGCCAAGCCCACAGACTGAGGCGGTGTGGTCTCGGATGCCACAGAGTTCCCCCGGCCTGAGACAGCTGTTGGCTGACCTGCCCTTGGTCACACCCCCCCAGCCGATCTGGGAGGCGTCCGTGCTGACCAGCTCCCGGCGGCACATGAGAGAAAGGAGCGACAGCTCCACCTCAATAATGCCCGAGGCACTGTGTGGTCACCCGCATCTGGCGGTGACGATGGCGCTTTGGGTGCAGCCGGTGGAGGTTGAACCACCATTGAAGAGGCCGGGAATGGAGCAGGCCCAGGCGAATCATCAACGAGGCCGCCATAAGCAAGCCCAACAGGCATTTGCAGGTCAGGGCGGATACCACCCGCCCTTGCCGAAAGTGGTCGAGGCAAGATAAGATCGCCTGATCACTTCTAGTGGGCAGACGTGCTCTTATGAGGACCCATCAAAGACCCTGCGGAGACCCGGCTTTAGTCACAGTTCCGCCTTACAGTGAGGGAAAAAAGTATTTGATCCCCTGCTGATTTTGTACATTTGCCCACTGACAAAGAAATGATCAGTCTATAATTTTAATGGTAGGTTTATTTGAACAGTGACTACAAATAGCGAAGGATGGACAGATACATATCCTACATTACTCATCTCATATGTGTATATACTGTACTCCATACCATCTACTGCATCTTGCCTATGCCGGTCAGCCATCGCTCATCCATATATTTATATGTACATACTCGTATTCACTCCTTTACTCTTGTGTGTGTATTAGGTAGTTGTTGTGAATTTGTTAGATTACTTGTTAGATACTACTGCATGGTCGGAACTAGAAGCACAAGCATTTCGCTATACTCGCATTAACATCTGCTAACCATGTGTATGTGACAAATAAAATTTGATTTGATCCATAATGGTCTTTACCTGACCCTGCTGGTCATCTATGAACGTTTCACCCTCTATAGCCATTATGGTCTTTACCTGACCCTGCTGGTCATCTATGAACGTTTCACCCTCTATATCCATTATGGTCTTTACCTGACCCTGCAGGTCATCAATGAACATTTCACCCTCTATCCATTATGGTCTACCTGACCCTGCAGGTCATCAATGAACGTTTCACCCTCTATCCATTATGGTCTTTACCTGACCCTGCTGGTCATCTATGAACGTTTCACCCTCTATATCCATTATGGTCTTTACCTGACCCTGCAGGTCATCAATGAACATTTCACCCTCTATCCATTATGGTCTTTACCTGACCCTGCTGGTCATCTATGAACGTTTCACCCTCTATATCCATTAGGGTCTTTACCTGACCCTGCTGGTCATCTATGAACGTTTCACCCTCTATATCCATTAGGGTCTTTACCTGACCCTGCTGGTCATCTATGAACGTTTCACCCTCTATATCCATTATGGTCTTTACCTGACCCTGCTGGTCATCTATGAACGTTTCACCCTCTATATCCATTAGGGTCTTTACCTGACCCTGCTGGTCATCTATGAACGTTTCACCCTCTATCCATTATGGTGTTTACCTGACCCTGCAGGTCATCAATGAACATTTCACCCTCTATAGCCATTTTGGTCTTTACCTGACTCTGCTGGTCATCTATGAACGTTTGAAAGTGTTTCCGTGTGCTGTATCCTGTTCTGATTATCCATCAGTCTGACAAGTATGCACCCCATGAACCATTTGTATTGTGCTGCTGCCTCTGCATTGCTTGCTCTTTGGGGTTTTAGGCAGGGTATCTGTAAAGCACTTTGTGATGCTGTCTTGCAACTGCTGATGTTAAAAGGACTTCATAAAATACCTTTGTTTGATTTGATGATGAAATCCTTGCTGTGGTTTCACTGACAATTTGATACTGTGGTAAAATTCCTAACATTGTCCATAATATATTTTTCGCTAACTTGTTAGCATTGCACATGTAGAACGCAGCACAACTGTCAGTGTGGTTTATTTTGTTCTGCAATAGATTTAATTAGGCCCTTGATTATGTTGTATCTGCATAGCTACTTCCTGTTACTTTATATTCTTATTCCCACCACCTGCTGTCACCTGACCCTTTCAACTACATATCCCAGAAACATGAGTTCCCCTCCTCCCCTGCTTTAATCTATTCTACATGAAGTCTTCTGACCTGTGTGCAACACTTCACAATGCATAATCCGCTCTACACTCAAATGGATTTTGGCTTCCTAACTGGTTAGTTTTATGTTGATGCTTTCATACTGTTATATTTTCACTTATATATTTGTATAATATTTTATAGGTCTGACATGATGTGCCCATCAATCACCGATGATAGGAACGCTCAGCTGACTAATAAATCTAATAAATCGCTTCTTTAGGATGTTGTCTCCATCATATTTGTCCCACTGTATTGGGGCTAGTCAATATAGGTTTTCAACCTTTTAACATAAATGTTCACGTTTCAGCCTTGAGAAAAGGTTGAAGGCCATGGAGAAGAGAAACTGGATTGTACGCTGGTATCTTCAACACTGTGCAGTAATTTTGGAAAGTCTGCAGACTGAGAAGACTTACTGTCTGCTGGCCACAATCCACAGGCTGGTCCTTGAGCGCTCTTTCTATTGTGGCCTGGTCATTACCATTTCTTAAAATTGTTTTTCAGATGGACAAACATCAGAGAGAATAAAACAGCAGATCAAAGCCTACAATGGAAGGAACAAGTCATCTCAATTCCCCCCAAGACTGGAGTACGTGGATATTCTCCAGCAAGCATACAGTCTGGTCCCAGGTGTACAACAGCTTGGGGGACAGTCTGCTCCGGGCAAAGCAGCGTGCAGCGATGCTGCATAACATGTGCCTTAGGGCAGCGGAGGAGAGGCACCATCGTTGCCGCAATCAGGGAGGTGCTGCACATATAACTTCCCAATACATTATAAAGAATGTAGTTCTATATGCAAAGCAATACCTTCAGAACTTACTCAATTAATGAAATCTCATTTGTGTCTTGGAGAACATGTCAAGATGGATGCACAATGTACCCCTGCTGGATAAGAAATGTAATACATTCTTAGGGGAACTTGTTATCTCCAAGAACAAGATCTCTCCTAGAGGGAAATTATTCTGGAACGCAAATATTACTGAAATTAAAACGGAAGAAAGCTTGGTTGCTCCCTCACAAATTTTGTATATCAAATAAATTCACTTTAAAATCTTGCACAAAATATACCCTTGCAATAACTTGTCTAAATTCATGGATTTGGAGGATGTATGTCTTTTTTGTGATAAAGAAGGGGAAACTATTATACAATTTGAGTGTGACTCTACTCGTTCCAAAATAACTTCAAAGTAATTAAATATTTGCATTTCATTAATAAGACCCATGTATTTACAATGAAAGATGTAATATGTTATTATTCAAATGAAAGCAAAACTACTGAATTAGTCTGTCTTCATTCTCTCTGGTAAATTTTACATACACAAAACTAAATATTTGAAATCTGTTCCCAAATGCAATATATTGCAACATGAAATCAAAAACATAAAGCATTATGTGTGTGCAAACATACTGCAATTACCGTGCTACTACTCCCATTTTGTGGAATTCATTCAGAATACAATGGAATTGTATTCCTCTGGGCGCTTATATGGGGCATGACATGTATGGTTTTGATGCTACGAGTACAGTTATATACATTACCTATAAAGTATTCAAACACAAACAGTATTTTAAACTATTCAGGTGATTGTCAATGTCCAATGGGAAATAAATATAAAAAATATAATTATAATGAAAAAGAACAAAGGCAAATATTTTCAAAGTGATTGTCATTCTAGTAATGCAGATCCTTATTGGTTGTACAATAGACACTGTAGAGCCGCGTTATGAAACAACCTGTTTGACATCGGATGATGGTGTATTAGAACACAATGGGCCAGATGCCTAAACCCATGCAATGCACCCAGGCATAAATGTCTTGTAACACTTTAGAATACAGTCACAAAATTTTCATTTCACTAATACTTTGCTATACACATACATGGTGTTTTTCATTATTTTTACTATTTTCTACATTGTAGAATAATAGTGAAGACATCAAAACGATGAAATAACACATATGGAATCATGTAGTAACCAAAAGTGTTAAACAAATCAAAATATGTTTTATGTTTGAGATTCTTAAAAGTAGCCACCCTTTGCACACTCTTGGCATTCTCTCAACCAGATTTATGAGGTAGTCACCTGGAATGCATTTCAATTAACAGGTGTTAAGAAGGAAATAAATTCCACAAATTAATGCATTTGAGCCAATCAGTTGTGTTGTGACAAGATAGGGCTATCTTCTGTATACCACCCCTATTTGGTAAAAGATCAATTCCATATTATGGCAAGAACAGCTCAAATAAGCAAAGAGAAACTACAGTCCATCATTACTTTAAGACTTGAAGGTCAGTTAATACAGAAAATGTCAAGAACTTTGAAAGTTTCGTCAGGGGCAGTCGCAAAAACCATCAAGCACTATGATGAAACTGGCTTTCATGAGGACCGCCACAGGAAAGGAAGAGACAGAGTTACCTCTGCTGCAGAGGATAAGTTCATTAGTTCCCAGCCTCAGAAATTCTTCACAGAGTTCAAGTAACAGACACATCTCAACATCAAGGAGGCTACATGAATCAGGCCTTCATGGTCGAATTGCTGCAAGGAAACCACTACTAAAGGACACCAATAAGATAAAGAGACTTGCTTGGGCCAAGAAACACGAGCAATGGACATTACACCGGTGGAAATCGGTCCTTTGATGAGTCCAAATTTGAGATTTTTGCTCCAACCGCTGTATCTTCGTGAGATGCAGAGTAGGTGAACGGATGATCTCCGCATGTGTGGTTCCCACCGTGAAGGATGGAGGAGGACGTGTGATGGTGCTTTGATGGTGACACTGTCAGTAATATATTTCGAATTCAAGACTCTCAGACCATGAGAAACACAATTCTCTGGTCTGATGGAACCAAGATGGAACTCTTTGTCCTGAATGCCAAGCATCACACCTGGAGGAAACCTGGCACAATCCCTACGGTGAAGCATGATGGTGGCAGAATCATGCTGTTGGGATCTTTTTCAGCGGGCAGGGACTGGGAGACTAGTCAGGATCGAGGCAAAGATAAACGGAGCGAAGTACAGAGAGATCCTTGATGAAAACCTGCTACAGAGCGCTCAGGACCTCAGACTGGGGTGAAAGTTCAACTTCCAACAGGACAACAACCCTAAGCACACAGCCAAGACAACGCAGGAGTGGCTTTGGGACAAGTCTCTGAATGTGCTTGAGTGGCCCAGCCAGAGTCCAGACTCAACCCTGATCGAACATCTCTGGAGAGACCTGAAAATATCTGTGCAGCAACGCTGCCCTTTCCAACCTGACAGAGCTTCAGAGGATCTGCAGAGAAGAATGAGAGAAACTCCCAAATACAGGTGTGCCAAGCGTCATACCCAAGAAGACTCTAGGCTGTAATCGCTGCAAAAGTTGCTTCAACAAAGAAGCACTGAGTAAAGGGTCTGAATACTTACGTAAAGGTAATATTTCCCTTTTTTTAAATAAAATGAGCAAAAATGTCTAAAAACCTGTTTTTGCTTTGTCATTACTGTGTGTAGGTTGATGAGGGAAAAAAACAATTTAATCAATTTTAGAATAAGGCTGTAACCTAACAAAACGTGGAAAAAGTCAAGGGGTCTGAATCATTCCCGAAGGCACTGTACGTACATGTAAATATAAGAGTGTACATGAACACACCCTTATTATTTACGTTTTACACTAAAGAAATCATTAGATCAAATCCCTTTGTACTTAAGTTTTGAAATGATATAATATAAAAATATAACCATGTGACTGTACTCTAAAGTGTTAGAGATATATTTGATAACCAGTCTTGGCGAAGCTACACTGAAAATATAGTTTACCAAGCTAACAGTTACTTCACAATGGAAGAATTAAGCTACACTAAAGCTACCCTTAAGAAAAATATAGTTACTTTGAAAAAGTAATTAACTTAATCCAAACTACTTGGTGAAAACTTATGTAAATCTGAAACTTCATAGACTACAAATGGCAAGGATAGATCACTTTGAGGTCATATGTTAACCAGTTGTAGAGAGTAGTGAACTATATGTAATTTAACTAGGTTTTTCAGAAGCTTGGTGATAACTAAAGTCAAATCTAGGTAGTATTTTCAGTAGTTATTTTTTGTTGTTGTTGCCGTAACTACTGGAGCTACACACATACTGGAGCTACACAGCTACAAACTTAAAACTTTACAAAGTAAGTAAGCTATAATTTCCTTTCTTTTTCAGCATCAGGTCTGCACAAATCTCACTTTAAACATTGTTTTTGTGTGTAGTTAATAGGCTAAAGTACACATTCTGTTAATATATGACCCCAAAGTGAACTGACCTTGCAATTTGTAGTCTATGACATTTCAGATTTACATATGATCATCTTTCACAAAGTAGTTTGGATGTAGTGAACTACATTTTCAAAGTAACTTTAGTTAAGTCAACTATATTTTTCTTAAGGGTAGCTGTAGTGTACCTTAACTTCTTCCAGTGTGAAGTAATTGGTAGCTTGGTAAACTATGTTCAGAGTAGATTCCACAATCCCATAGTGTGTTAGTTTGCCTATGAAAAGTGAGAATTATGCAGGTCTGATGCCGAAAAATATACTTCATTTTTACTAAACAAGTCGTGTGTAGTTCCAGTAGTTTGGTACACCGCTACATGGCAAAAAAGTAATTAACTACTGAAAATACTACCTAGATTTGAATTTAGTTATACTGCAAATTGTAGTTAAATTACTAGTTGAACTAAATGTAGTTCACTAATCCCCAACACTGTTGAGAACTAGTGTTTATGGAGGCTTACTGAAGGTCAATGGGGGTTATTCATAAACCTTACCAGGTAGAGTCGGCGAAATTACATTGCCACGAGCAGCACCACAGATATTGCGATGAGCAAGATGCATGACTTCGCTCTCGCACAGTCACACACATTATCTGCGCATGTGCACGGGGTCGCTTCACTCATTCACAACATGGTAGCCACGGGACCAAAACAGCGCTTCAACACTCTTAGTTGTTGCGGAAATTAACCCACTTTGCTGTTTACTTTCTGAATCTACGTCATATCGCTGACTCTACCTTTAACATCGGAGAAACATGTACCACCTATTTCAAAACATATAGACTATACAATCTATTTGTATAGTAAGTTTCATTGGATAGAACTGATCGCTACATGCATCATACTCAAGACATCATATTCAAATGGAAAAATGTCATACGCACATTATTATTATAATATTCTTAAGGTCAGTAGTTACCAGCTTCTTTCTGTTTTGAAAAATAAAAACAGGTGGTAAATTTAAACCTGCAGTAAAGTTACATGAATAACCCCAAACCTCTCAAGCAGAATACCACACGTTCATATAAGATACCACTATCTGAAATATCTGTGTGAGAAGTTATAAAAGATACCAAAAAAGCAGAGTGAGTGTAAAGACCTTAGTCATATCCACTCAGTACAAGCACACATTGCAGGAAAGACAACACCCACTTTGATGCTACAGTGAGGGAAAAAGGTATTTGATCCCCTGCTGATTTTGTACATTTGAAATTATCAGTCTATAATTTTAATGGTAGGTTTATTTGAACAGTGAGAGACAGAATAACAACAAAAAAATCCAGAAAAACACGTGAAAATTTTTATAAATTGATTTGCATTTTAATGAGGGAAATAAGTACTTGACCCCTCTGCAAAACATGACTTAGTACTTGGTGGCAAAACCCTTGTTGGCAATCACAGATGTCAGACATTTCTTGTAGTTGGCCACCAGGTTTGCACACATCTCAGGAGGGATTTTGTCCCACTCCTCTTTGCAGATCTTCTCCAAGTCATTAAGGTTGAGGCTGACGTTTGGCAACTCGAACCTTCAGCTCCCTCCACAGATTTTCTATGGGATTAAGGTCTGGAGACTGGCTAGGCCACTCCAGGACCTTAATGTGCTTCTTCTTGAGCCACTCCTTTGTTGCCTTGGCCGTGTGTTTTGGGTCATTGTCATGCTGGAATACCCATCCACGACCCATTTTCAATGCCCTGGCTGAGGGAAGGAGGTTCTCACCCAAGATTTGACGGTACATGGCCCCNGACAAGATCCTCCCGTGTAGTTCTGGGCTGATTCCTCACCGTTCTCATGATCATTGCAACTCCACAAGGTGAGGTCTTGCATGGAGCCCCAGGCCGAGGGAGAGTGACAGTTCTTTTGTGTTTCTTCCATTTGCGAATAATCGCACCAACTGTTGTCACCTTCTCACCAAGCTGCTTGGCGATGGTCTTGTAGCCCATTCCAGCCTTGTGTAGGTCTACAATCTTGTCCCTGACATCCTTGGAGAGCTCTTTGGTCTTGGCCATGGTGGAGAGTTTGGAATCTGATTGATTGATTGCTTCTGTGGACAGGTGTCTTGTATACAGGTAACAAATTGAGATTAGGAGCACTCCTTTTAAGAGTGTGCTCCTAATCTCAGCTCGTTACCTGTATAAAAGACACCTGGGAGCCAGAAATCTTTCTGATTGAGAGGGGGTCAAATCAATTTATAACATTTTTCAAATGCGTTTTTCTGGATTTCTTTGATCAAATACTTTTTTCCCCTCACTGTACATACCTCTTCTCAAAATGGTTGCAATAAATGACGAAGATTCTCAATTGAACATCTTCCTCTGTTTTTTTTCTTTCGGTCTCTCTGTTAGAAAAAGTGCAGTCTACAAAAATATCTCAGTTTTACGTACAAAACTGAAGAGGTCAAAAACAGCGTTTCGGATGCATTTTCTACCAGTAGGTTTAAGGAAGACAAACCTTAGGAAAAAAAAGGATCTTTGAAATCATCTCACAACATCTGTCTTTGTCTCTCCCAATAATATCCATCATAGGTTTTTCAGATCGTATTAGTGGACTGGGGTCACCTTGCAGTCCATCTTTCCCTGTCTTTGTCTGTCCTCCAATGGTGCTACAGTTGGGACTGTTACAAGCATCCTATTTGTTGCCAATGTGCTCAGTCAGGGAATCAAAGAACACTTCCTGCGCTGACTAGAAGTGTGAGGAGCTAGAGGAGAGGTGGAGTTTGGCCTTTGAACTCAAATCCACCGGGCATCGACAGACATACACCTCACTCCCGACAGGCCGAATAAACAAGAACGTAAAATGGAGGCAATAAAGTAGACACATTTTCTTGAGTGCAAAAGTGTGGAGCTCTAAGGAAGGGAGTCTTGAGGGGATGGGGGGGGGGTCTGTGCCCCCACATCGCCTCTAGTCGGCGTGTAGTGAGGAGAGGCCTGGGCTTGAGCAGGGCAACGTGCGCTTTGGAACTCATGACAACTCAGTGTTACTGACATCATGGCAATTACTAGTATTCACCTCATCCCTTGAGATGTTGTCGTAACGTGACAGTCTCTCTTTCGCAGTTTGGCAACCCGCACAGTTTGCCTGCTGCTATGTATCAGTCGCTCTCTGCTCCTCCTCGCCCTTCTCTTTCCCCTCTCCCTCCACCAACTCCCCCATACTCGGTACACAGCGTCCCCCTTCATCCTCTTCGTCCAACAGGATCTCTGTGAATTCCGAGTCCTGCATGCAGAGCGTTTGAGTCACAACTATTCTCCTCCTCTTCCCCCTCCTCCGGTTGACTCCCGCTGTCTTTCTCCATGTCCGTCTCTCTGTCCTCCTCCAGTGTGAGCTCGAACTGCTGTGTGAGCTCGAACTGCTGAGCTCGAACTGCCGCGGTCAGATTTGTCCGGGGCGGGCAAGGAGCTCTGGGGGATGGTGCTCTGGTACCACTCCCTGTTGTCCTCCAAAGTGTCCAGGATGTCCTGGGCGTCAGGGTGCACCAGGTCAGCCCACATCTCCCACAATGGGTGGACGATGTAGTCGATGAACCCCACCTGGAGAGAAAATGTATATCAGCTTGAGTTTGTACTTAAATAAATTGTCAGGCCAGATATAGGACTTGCTTTGTGTGTGCGCTCTTGTGCACATACTATATGTGTGTACTGTATTTACCTGGCTCTTCTGTACAGAGGTATGGTGTTTGTCACACATGGGGCTGATCTCCATGCCTCTCTCCCTCTCCCTGTCCCCCTGGTTGAAGAACTCTTCCATAATGCGGTCGGTCCACTGGCGGTACAGCTGCAGGGGCTTGGTGGGATTACTGAGGTCTGCACAGTGCACTATGTTCTGGAGTACCTGGAGAGAGAATTAGAATAGAAAATCCCCTTTATACAAACACATTAACAACCATCACATTTCAGTCCTCACATATATAAACCAGCAAAAAAAAGAAATGGTTAAAAGGTCAACTGCAAACCTCTTGCATTATCAACTGCACATAAAACATTCTGCAGACCCCGAGAGAGAGAGAGATAAATAAAAGAGAGAAAAAGAGAGAGGGTCAGGTAAAGATGTAGTCACAAAATTAACATATGTTCTTAGTTTGACCCCCTGAACAATCCTTAGTTCAAATTCCCGGCAGCTTATGCGCTAGTTTGACAACCACTGGCTAGCTACTTGTACGACTGAATGATGGAGAATGCTAGTAAGGGGCTTTTAAATGGCAAATTCTATTTCAGATCCCTCCCAGATGGAAGTAATTTGCATCTACTACAAGGCTAAATTTGTTTATCACCTAAGTACATCAAGTCTTCATTATCATTTACAAGCGAAACACGTCGTTGACGCCGGCAATACAAGTAACGCTACTAGTAGCAATGGAGGACATCTTTGGCAGGCTAAGCTTGAAGTGTGCGTGTGCGGGAGGCCTATGGACAAGTCGACAAGCAGCAAGCTGACACAAGCTATAGCCAAGCGGATAGCTACAGTTTGCAGTCCAGTCCACATTGTGGAGGACAAAGGCTTGATGGACATCATTCAGATCGCATCATACGACTCAACGTATGAATTACCCTCGAGATCCACCGTCACTCGCACATGATGTCACAACAAGATGGAATTCCACTCTGTAAATAGTAAAGCGTGTCCACAGAAACCAACAACCACTGAGAGATGCTCTGGCCCAACAGAAAACAAACATCACCATGCCAACCACAGCTGAACTGGAGAAACTGCAGAACCTGGAGGCAATCTTCTTTGTCACACTATTAATGTTATCATATGATTGTGTGTGTCAGTGGAGGCTCTTAAGAGGAGGAAGGGGAGGACCATTCTCCTCAGTGAATTTCATAACATTTTTAATTGTAAAACATTAAAAAAGTTTAATACAAAACCAATGAGGCTCATCGTTCTCACCCCTTCCCATAGACTTACACAGTAAGAGCTCTTGCAGCATGAACTGACACCCAATCAAAGGATCAAATCATTAATCTAGTACTGAAAGCATAAGCCACAGCTAGCACTGCAGTGTATAAAACGTGATGAGTAGTTGACTCAGAGAGAGAAAAACAATAGTTGAACAGATTTGAACAAATTAATTTCTTCCAAAATGAAGGAGAAGCAAGAGAGAAAGATTGTCATTTCACTTTCACTTACTTAGCTAGCAAATGCAGCTAGCTAGTTTATCCTATTGAAAACACCCTGTTCAAACAGAGGGATGCTATGTTAGCTAGCTGGCAATGACTTTCCAACAACACTGGAACTCTTCCAAGTCAAAGTAAGCTTTTGGTATTACAAACTTGTTGCCACCGGGGCCGACACTGAAACTGCTTACTGACTGTACACTAATGTTACTGCATGATTGTAGCTGGTTTACAAATGCGTTAGTTCTATTAGCTATGCTGACTATGTTACTTTAGCTAATATGGTGACAATGATGTAGGCTGTGTGTAGCGGTTTGGCTTGGAACGCAATTTTTTCGCCTGGTCACATACAGCTGATGTGTTGTTCATTGAAGTCCACAAGCGAAGGGACAAGGTGAGAGGAGGAGAGCGCATTGAAGGAATACAACGTGGCTACTATGAAAGTGAACTGTGTTAACGCGTGGTCAGGGGTGTTAAAAAAAATTCTTAAAAACGGACTGACTCTGCAAATGGAACAAAACGGGTATAAACATACCTGAATTTGTCCAATAGAAACACTGGTTTGCAACTGTTGGACTAATGATTACACCCAATATCAGCTAGAAGCAGGCAAGAGTGTGCAAGGCGGTATTCAATGACATATGTCACTTTCTGTCGGCTCAAATTTGTCATTTCCTGCTTAGTGGTGTTGCCTGCTTTGAGCCATCTCATTCAGGTGATTGAGAGCTGAGATGATAACCCTTCCTAGGAAGAGAGGCATACACAGCAACCTGTTCAAAACAGAGTCAGAGCCACCAGAGAAGAAAGCTGCCCTCTTGTTGAGTTCTTCTGAGTGGAGGACTGTCCACTACACTGGTGGTCACAGCATGCAGGGGCCCACACAAGACCGGCCTGCATTGCACAAAGGTACCTGGCAACGCCTGCCACATCAGTACCTTATGAGAGGTTGTTTTCACTTTCTGGACAAATGGTACAGAAGAAGAGCGCAGCTTTATCATCTAAAAATGTCAACAGGCGTGTTTGTCTTTGCAACTGGCTCAGTAAAAAGAAATAGGAGGACGAGTGAAGTGTATGGTCACAGGTTTATGTTCTGTGGAATTCTTGACATTGTTGGACAGGTTTATGCTCTTTGTATCCATAGAGACAGTTATTTTTTCTTATAGCCAACCCTCCAATCAGTAATTGGGAGAACAATCATTTGGAATGGCTGAAGGCTTAGTGTGTGTGTGTGTGTGTGAACTTCAAGAAAATGTATGAGGGAGTAGGCATACTGGGAGCATTAGTACGTTCTAGGACTTTTGTAATTCTTAACTTGTTTATGGTGAATATGCCATTAAAAACATTCTGATACAGAATGTCCCTAAATACCTATAATGCCTTTTTTTCAAATCGAAAAATCTTTGAGCAAATTTTAGCAAAACAATTTTTTTTTACGATTAACTACAGGATTTTATACTATTAATCAGGATTAATGATTTTAATCATTTGACAGCCCTAGCATTTTACAGTCAATATACAACCTGACCATGACATTAGAATATACGTAATTGCGACCAGTGTTGCCTGCAGGGTGACGATATGTGAAGTAGCAGCCAACCTGTATCCTGTCATTGTAGTTATCTAGTAGTAGCACTCCAGAGCTGGTGACTTTCTTGGTCTCCACCATGGTCTTCAGGTCCGCCAGAAGATTCATGTGCTTGGACATGTCAGTAGCTAGTACCTACAGGGACAAACAAAATATTGGATTAGTTCAATTGGGTGCTAAGCTGGAACTCACTCACTTTCATTTGACAAATATTTTGCAATATTCATATTTGTATCCCACACTCATTAATTAATTCATCCCTTCACTAGCTAGGTTCATCCACCCAACCACCCCACTCACTATGTCTATGACCATTTTTCTGAGCGACTGACGTTGTTTTCTGGTTAGGTTCTGGAAGATGTCACAGTTCTCTTCCTGCAGCAGCTTGAAGCCCACAGCCAGGTGGTGGTTCTCCAGTACTGACGAGTCATTGTACATGAGGGCCAGCTCTGAGTCTGGAGGGAAAACACGCAGATAAAAGCACATGGTTAGAAAGCAGTTTTTCGGACACCATTTTGAATATTAGAGTAAAATACTTCAGGGTAATATTCATTAGGTATTTCTAGAGAAGCACGTCAATTTTTGCGAGTGTGTGTCTGTAGATTTGAGATCTCACTCTCTTTCTCTGCCACACGCATGCACGTTGCATATTGAATCAAGTAGCCAAACATACATTCTGGGATACTTTTACTACACACGCGTGCACGCGCAGACACAACACACAATGCCTACTACTCTGAGTAATCCCTACCTCATTTGACAGAGACAAGTCAAATATACATCTCTCTCTATCTATTGCACACACGCAGGCGCGCAGTCACACACACAGGCACGTACACACACATGCGATAATTGCGTGCAAGCACACATGGATGCACGCACGCACACACAGATTCCAAAGGATGGGTCCAATTCATTTGTTGCCTTTGCAGCTAGGCTAACACGTTATGTCATATCAGGATCTCGTAACTGGTGATCAGCCTAGAGAACAGACAGTCCACTCCCAACATTATATAATCTTACACTAAGACAATTAATCAGGTTTCAATATGAATCAATTTACCCTTCATTCTATCTACAATACCATTTAGCTTGAACTGAGTTCATTTGTCTTGCAAGGCAATATTTTCTAGCCTGGTCCCAGTTGTTTGTGCTGTCTTGCCAACTATTACAGTCATTTTCACGCCAAAGTTGTTCATGTTAATGTCCATAGGAAATGATTATACAACACAAAACAGATCTGGGACCAGGCTACATGTTTTGCCCATTGTCAGATAATTGTATGTCACCTTTCTCAGATTATGCACAGTACGTTCTTTACCTTTTTTATAAAATGGATTTATGACCATGAGTACCATGCCTCTGGAGTTGCTAACCTAGTCAGGGAGTGCACACACACACACACACACACACACAGTTGACGACTTGAGATTGTTTGTAGGGGTGCCAGGTAGGTTGTGCCTACCAGAGAAAATATTGATTTCTCCTTTTGGTTTGGAAGGGAAAGAGTCCCGTCTGGTCCGTCAAGTCTACACCAATAAAAAGGACTCATGTAAAAGTCAGGATGGACATAAACTCTAAAAACATTGGAAATAACTTCAAAACAACTATATTATTTTGCGTGGGTTGTAATTACCAACATAAATGATCACACACATAATAATATAACAAATAATGAGCTCTGGTTCCTCCAGAAAAGTCCAGTACTTCGGACCTAAAAAGAGTCCAGCCCGGTAAATGAGTTCAGTGAACTCAAGTGACCTTAGTCACGCAAAGTTTGTCCGTTCATAAAAGTGTAGTGTAAACCAGGTCTCAATCATACAATCAAAATATCAACTAATTTACAACACAACCATAAAGAATATCACATCTCAATAAGTCTTCAACTACAACTAACCACATAAATCATCACGGTATACATCCCACCAAAACAAATGAAATACCGTATACAAAAAAAGTCAGTCAGACAATCCAATCCGCCAACAGATCTCCAGCGGAGAAAGGCCACGAAGAACCAGCGGAGAACAACTGAGATGAGTAGTCCAAAGGAAGCAATGAGTGGATCCGATCCCGGTTAAACTTGCGACTAGGCTACAAAGCACACTTTTAAATAAAACAAAACAAACGGCGTAAAGACGAACACCTCATTCGCGTCTCCATCACAACCGCACTTTTGCGCTGCTGATGCTGGCTATTTAATTGGGAATTAAAGGGGAAGCGCCCTATTGAAAGGAGAAGCACTGAGACGGTTCAGACAAATTCAGGGCCGTCACAATACACACACATAGACAGACAGACACGCACATGCACACACAGTCTGGGAATGATAGAAGTATCTTTGTGTCCTTCACAATTATCTCAAATAGATTCCTCGCCTCCTGTCTGCATGTCTAATGAAGGGGATTCCCCGAAGTGAGATGGATCCAAGTGTGCGTGTGTCTGTTTGTCTTCTCTACATGTGTGCCAGCATGTGCGCACGTGTGGGATTGAAAGAGATAAAAGTATCAGAATGTTTTTCATGGCATATTAACCATAAACAATTACAAAAGTCCTGGAACTTACTAATGCTCCCAGTAGGCCTACTCCCTCCTTTTACACACTATGTGTGTAAAAGAATCACTCAAACACAAGCATTTGGCTACACCTGCAATAACATCTGCTAAATATGTGTATGTGAAAAATAAAAATTGATTTGAGGAGAAAAGTTCATCTTAAAACAGCACTGCGATAAAAGGCAAAAACGGGAGGCCGAAAAGCTCATAACAGCAAAGCATGGGAAAGACCACTCACTGGTACTGATGAGAAACTGGTTGGAGACCCCCGGGTGGTCTACGTCATGAATAGCACTGGCAAAGATGGCAGCTAGGATTTCCAGGTCTGTGAACACAGCCTGCGAAGACAAGAGGTGGAACAACTATATGAGCACTACAAAACAATGAACACAATCTCACTGTATGAACCTCACTGTTCAATACATCAGGTCATTTTTGTTATCCATTGCAAAGTGTTTTAAAACATTTTCTGTTGCCTTCCCTAATGAACACAACTCAGGTTACATTTAAAGCCAGTTTTAAACAAGACAAATATAAAAACAGATATAATTGCTGTGTTAAAAACACAATATTAACAAAACATAAGCCAAAAAGTTAAGAGGTGGCCATATTGACAGCACTGTATCAAATCCTCCCAACAAAGGTTCCCCCCATAAAGCAACGGAGATGGTACATTCCCCTACCTCTAGAGCAGGCGTGGACAGAAGCACGTGAGTGGACTGGGTGACATCAGCAGCATGGATGTTATTGTGATAGGCTACATCACCATGGTAATAGTCTTCTAGAGTCATCAGGTAGGTTATAAAGGTGTCTAATGGTATTTTGAATGTTTTTAATAAATGTCTTTCCTGAAAATGAGAGAAAACATGAGACACGGTCAAAACGGATCAAGAATAATGTCAGAATTATGGGTCAACCGACTGCTATTTGCACACGCACGCACGCACACACTGTCATGACTTCGGTCTGATCTGCTGTGTTTTTGTCTTTTCTCTGTGTGTTGTTGTCTTTTGAGCACATGTGCTTTGTTTTGACAGCTCTGCTGCTATTGTGGCGTCTCTCCTCCCACTCGTTATCCTTAACTATCCTTGTTCACTTCACACCTGTTGTCAATTTATTCCTCATTATCTCCCCTATTTTAGATCCTTTTGTGTTCAGTGTTTTGTCAGACCGTTGTTGTGTGTGAAGCCTCTCTCGTGACCTGGTTAGCCTTGCCCTGTCTTGCTCCTTCAAACCCTTCGTGTGTGTTTGCTTTTTGTTCTACTTCTATTTTCTCCCTCTCGTCCTGCCAGGCCTGGTTTATTTTCGACTGTCTGCCCAGGCGTTCTTTCCTGTTGGGACTTGGACGTACTACCCCAGACCATCAGTGTGACTCGGACACTGCATCTGGTGATGCTGTATTTGGTTTCTTTTTGAGAAGTGCTCTCCTGACCCAGTGGATATTTTTTGGACTTTCTCTTTTTTTGGGGTTCCTGTTATATTTTATCTTGAACCTTTTGAGAGCAAAATAAAACACTCTTTTACCTACAACTGAATCCGTGACCCTCCCTGACACACACACACACACACACAGTAAACTTGTATAACAAACACACACAGTAAATTTGTATAAACGTTCTTACCTGAAAAATGGTGTGCATCATTACTGTTAAAGGCCGGTTCCCCGAAAGCTCTGTGACTTTGAAAAGATTAAGGCCCCATTTATTGATCTCCTCAAGCTCCTGAAATCAGACATCATGGCCCATTTTAGACACACCACTTTCCTCCAAACATACACTACATGGCCAAAAGTAATTGGATACCTGCTCGTCGCACATCTCATTCCAAAATCATGGGCATTGATATGGAGTTGGTCCCCCCCTTTTGCTGCTATAACAGCCTCCACTCTTCTGGGAAGGCTTTCCACTAGATGTTGGAACATTGCTGCGGAGACGTGCTTCCACTCAGCCACAATAGCATTAGGCTTGCAGTCAGCGTTCCAAGTCATCCCAAAGGTGTTCAATGGTGTTGAGGTCAGGGCTCTGTGCAGGCCAATCAAGTTCTTCCACACCGATCTCGACAAACCATTTCTGTATGTACCTCGCTTTGTGCACGGGGGCATTGTCATGCTGAAACAGAAAAGGGCCCCAAACTGTTGCCACAAAGTTGGAAGCACAGAATTGTCTAGAATGTCATTGTATGCTGTAGTGTTAAGATGTCCCTTCATTGGAACCAAGGGGCCTAGCCCGAACCATGAAAAACAGCCCCAGACCATTATTCCTTCTCCTCCAAACGTTACAGTTGGCACTATGCATTGGGGCAGGTAAGGTTCTCCTGGCATCCGCCAAACCCAGATTCGTCCATCGGACTACCAGATGGTGAAGCGTAATTCAGATGGTGAAGCGTTTCCACTGTCCAATGGAGGCGAGCTTTACACCACTCCAGCCGACGCTTGGCATTGCGCATGGTGATCTTAGGCTTGTGTGCGGCTGCTCGGCCATTGAAACCTATTTCATGAAGCTCCCTACAGTTATTGTACTGACATTGCTTCCAGAGGCAGTTTGGAACTCGGCAGTGAGTGTTGCAACTGAGGACAGACAATTTTTACACGCTACGCCCTTCAGCACTTGGCGATCCCGTTCTGTGAGCTTGTGTGGCCTACCACTTTGCTGCTGAACCATTGTTGCTCATAGACGTCTCCACTTCACAATAACAGCACTGACAGTTGACCGGTACAGCTCTAGCAGAGCAGAAATTTGATGAAGTGACTTGTTGGAAAGGTGGTATCCTATGACGTTGTCACGTTGAAAGTCACTGAGCTCTTCAGTATGGGCCGTTATACTGCCAATGTTTGTCTACGGCGATTGCATGGCTGTGTGCTCGATTGTATACGCCTGTCAGCAATGGGTCTGGCTGAAATAGCCGAATCCACTAATTTGAAGGGGTGTCCACATACTTTTGCCATGTAGTGTATTATAAGGAGAAATTATATACATTAATACACAATTACACATTTTCCATAACAAAAATGCATAACTCCGGTATAGTCTGGAATTCAACCAAAACAACATTGTAGGTTTATCCGTACTGCGCTGTACAAAATCACATTCTAAGTAAAGATGTTCGAGACAAACAACAGACAATTAAGAGAAAAATAACGCAAAGCCAGTATCATCTTAATAATATAGGGTGTATCTTCACAGCTACTTCGCTACTTTTCTGGATTGGGTATTCACACCACATAGCATGTTTGGTTGAATCCAGCCCATCTCCCGTATTACCACATGCCCTGTATGCCAATCAGCAATCCACTGTGGCTTAACATTATATAAGTGACCCTTTAAGGCATCCTATTACCTGGATCTCAATAGAATCAATTTAGTTCATATCACTATATGGGACATTACAGATGTGACCCTTTTAGGCATCCTATCAGCAGCAACTTGATCGACTTTGGCCTAAATCTCAAGTGGTGATCAAGTGCTAGAAGTTTAATAAGCACTAGAACATGGGTTAGCTCTGGTGGTCATCTCTAGCTAGCTACGATGGTGCCGTAAAGTACTATAAAGGAACAGTGGGAAAATGACTAGAATAAAAATAGAATGATAGAACAATGAAGAGGCCCGAGTCAGGCTACGCTTCACCTTGGGAAAAGTACAAAAGTCCAGATAAAGGCCCAGCCAAAACTCAAAATGGACATTATGTAGCTAGAGGTTAAAGTGATGCACAATTGTGTACTACGTCAATCATTTACATTTGACATTTAGCAGACACTCTTATCCAGAGCGACTTACAATAGTGAGTGCAAACATTTCCATACTAGTCCCCCGCAGGAATTGAACCCGCAACCCTGGTGTTGCCAGCACCATTCTCTACCAACTGAGCCACACGATATGTTATGAATTGTAACAACAACATAAAATGTGTGTGATATGTTACAAATTCCAATTCGTACAATATGTTAGGATTTTGTAAGTGCTTAAGGTCACCAGACTGCATCTTTAAGTTCCTTCCTCAAGGGCACAACAGTATTTCTTTCCTAAGTTCATACCAGATAAATAGTTGACTTTAGTCTGTAAAACAAAAGCGCAACCAAAAGACTGCTCCTATATCTGGTTGTTTTATCTACCTTAGTTGAATTCCCTGATTGTAAGTCACTCTGGCTAAGAGAAGCTAAGAGCATCTGCTAAATGACTAAAATGTCAATATAATGTCAAAATGCTCCTTCACCGTTGCCAGTTTGTCATCTGTCCCAGTCTTGACCCCAAAGCGGGGTATATTAGAGTTGGAGAGGCTAGTGCTGTGCTGTAGCTTCTTCACACCACTCATCTGACACATGTGCTTGGCATTCTTCTTGTCCGTCTTCACCTTCTGCATCTGGGGGCATGGCATCTCCGCACCATGCTGCTTGTCTGGGGGAAGAGTGATGGAAGGAGAGGATAGATATAGGACGAGAGAGAGGGACTGTTAGACAATACACAAAGTAATTTTTTGTTGTTGTATATTTTGTGCTTGTAGGCTGAAGCCTAACTTGAGATCGCACTCTCCAATAATCATGCATTGAGGTCAATTGGGGACTTGATTTAAGCACCCTGATCTCAAGTTAGGATTGGTCCTCATTGACTAAACAAACATGGTCAAATTTGATCAAACGATATGGATTGTTTTAGGGCAATTCCGTAATGGAATTACACTGAGAATGGTATACCAAAAAGTATACCAAACAAAAAACATTGATTTCAAAGTTTAACAAACCATAGAACTCTATGGACTACTTAACAATTTCACAGATTTGTTTTTAACAAAAACACATTTACAGGAAGAACTGTGCAGAAACAAAGTTGGGTAACAGATTAAAACTGAGGGAGATGTTATCATAATTCTGTTACCAAACTTTGCATCTGCATAGTTTTTCTAGGTAAATGTTGTTGTTTTTTACTGTGTAAATTGTTGAAAGTAGTCATTGTGCATAGAGTTGTATGGTTTGTTACACTTTAAAGGCAATGGTTTTGGTTTAACATACATTTAAAGTGAAAAATCAGAGTCTCAGTGTAATTCTGTTACTGTGGAATTGCCCAATACCCAAATGATTTTTGTGGACTGAGTGATTGAGACTCTTTTACTTGACTTTTGGGGACTTGTACTGTTATAAGTACTGACAACAGAACAGCAAGTTCAGTCAGTCTTACCTAAGAAGGTGCTGGAGATGAACTCAGAGAACTGGTTCCCAGAGCGACTCATCTGAGACAGGTGAGACAGCTCCCTGTTAAACATCCTCTTGAACTGGACACAGAGAGAGAGAGGAGAAAGAAAAGGAGATAGAGAGGGGGCGGGGATTACTCCTGTGCATGTATGACATAATAACATACTTACTGTACATACATCATAGAGCATCACAACGATGTCACATTATTTGACCTTTTTACCTCAATGAAAATGAGAACACTTAACAAACCAGTAAAGTAAACCCTTCTCTCAAGTTTTTGGAATGACACTGTGAATGAATAGACATTATCCAAAGGCAGCAACTCAAACCTACAAGCTTTAACATAAGCTTAGCTATCTGGGATCTGTTGAAAATATTTTGCGCTGGAAAACAAAAATGAGTGTTTCTTATTGGACCAAGTAGTCTGTCCCTGTTTTAGTCTGTATTTTTCCATTTGGTGCCTAATGAACTTAGCCCTGAAATTGCTTGAATTCTAAATCAGCATCAAGGTCAACATACTGTACCTTTATGTACCCCAATGACACAGAACGTAAGTAGTTTACCTCAGGCATTTTCGATGCAGTAAAATCTAAAATAGATAGAGCCAAAACATGTACACAAAGGTGTCCCTCAAAACATTGCCATACAATTAATCATGACATAATCCATAAAGTGGTGTCTCCATGGCCTTGATGGCATAATCTACAAATTCTTTTGAGGCAAATAAACGTAGGGGATAGTAACAAGATTGAATACAGAAGGCGTAAGGTAGGTGTATACACAACAAAAAAACACTAATCTAGTTATGGCTATAACATCAAGGATCAAGTATTATCCTCCCCCATAAAATCCAATGCTAAATAACCGGATAGAATGGGACCTAGAGAATCTGAAGGGTCCGTAAGACAGGTAGCTACATTACGAGGACACTAGTCAGCTCTTTGGAGCGGACTTAACATGGTTGTGGAGAAGATGCTAGCTACGTCTGAGGAAGACTGCACCAATCAGTGACCATCAAGCCCAAATTGAACCAAGAGCATTCAAGATGTGCCTATTAGGCATTTGGTGTTCTAATTTCACTGTGGAATACATTATTACTAACTGAAATCCCTCGCAGTGCATCTCTCTAACTATTGGCTTCATCTTGGTGTCTAAACGGTTGTGGATTTACTCGGATCTTGTGTGTGTGTGTGTGTGTGTGTGTAGGATGTGCATACTTGCAAGTGTGTAATCTAAAGCAATATTTTTGTTGAACACTCACAAGACATAGGGTGTTTCTCAATATGTATACTACTTACTGTGCTCCACACTCCCCCTACTACAAAAGGTAGTAGCTATAGGTTATCCCTCATCATGATCCATGGTTATTTAGCAAGCTGCCCAATTGAGTTGCACCACCTTTTGTCCTCATGGACTCTACAAGATGTTGAAATTGTTCCACAGAGATGCTAGTCCATGTTGACTCCAATGCTTCCCACAGTTGTGTCAAGTTGGCTGGATGTTCTTTGGGTGGTGGACCATTCTTGATACACAGGAAACTGTTGAGCGTGAAAAATCCAGCAGCGTTGCAGTTCTTGACACACTCAAATCGGTGCGCCTGGCACTTACTACCATACCTCGTTCAAAGGCACTTAAATATTTTTCACCATCTAAATGGCACACATACACAATTCATGTCTCTATTGTCTCAAGGCTTAAAAATCATTCTTTAACCAGTCTCCTCCCCTTCATCTACACTGACTGAAGTGGATTTAACAGGTTACATCAATAAGGGATCATAGCTTTCACATGGATTCACCTGGTCAGTGTGTGTCATGGAAAGAGTAAGTGTTCCTAATGTTTTGTACACTCAGTGTAGACTAATGCTGCTACTACTATATTTCACAATGGGTCGAAAGTGAGAAAATAAAGTCCCTTAGGAGGAGGGCAAGAGCTTAAAAAATCTGCAGCTCACTGAAAAAAAAACAAGCTGTAGAAGATCAGTGACGCACATCCTCTGAAACTCTTAGAATCAACCCTTGTGATTGATGCTGAGAAGAGGAACACATTTTACACTAGTGTGCAATGCACTAGTGTCCAGCCTTTCATGTATGGACACACAGGGACAGACGAGTCATGGACGAGCTCATTTGAAAAACAAATCCAAGGGGATCTGTAGTGGCTCTCTACTGCACTTAAAGGGGAGGGCCTATCTAGACCTGAGGCACAATGATACTGTCTTCTTAAAAGGGTATGGTCGTAGATATTATGCGTGGTCATAATGAGTGTCGTTATAAAGGGAATGGTTGAGTTCATGCCCGAACAACATTGCAGCAAAAGACAGATCTTACAACGCCTAGATAGGTATTTCAGCTAATCACATCCTACAGTATGATATAGCAATCTGGTACCCGACTGCACAGTCGATGACGTAGCACACAACCATTGGTTGATTCAATGCAACGCCTGCGCATCTAGTCAACCAATGGTTGTAGATCAGGAAGTGACAGTTCTTAAAGCGATGGCCTTATGCCAGAGGCAATGGCTTGGAAATATCTGGATAGGTCTGATTGTGACACACAACTATTGTATGCTGAATTAGTCTGTGTTCAGTGTATTATGTGTACACATCATCATACATGCACAAACACAGCACTCACATAAGACAACGGCAAAGCATTAGGTAGGAACTACGGGCTAGAGTGCAGCACAGTTGGTCAATCTTGCAAAATAAACTAGTGGTTGCTCAACTAAAAGTTTTGTGATTATGCTGCAGGATTTAGAAGTAATTTGTGGTTCAGTATGGTACCCTGCATCACTGCTTCATTGCTCCTGACCAGCACAAGGGGGAGTTAGAGCACTGATTATGCTTATGGGTCCCAAGACGCTACTGTGTCTCTAACTAACAATGAGTGGGCGACATAAACCAGATAGAAACTGATAATTGTGCACGACTTCAGTATTACTTACTAAAACTGTAGTTACACTAAGGTTTTTATTCTAAGAGAAATTTAGACTAAAATTAGGGTGTGGAAATGTTAGGATTATTTTGCTCTTACTGTAGTACTGTAGCCTACTGCCGACCAGTTGTGCTGTACAGTGCCCGAGTGGGGCAGAGGTCTAAGGCACTGCATCGCAGTGCAAACAGCATTGCTACAGATGCTGGTTCAATACCTGTGCCGGCTGCGACTGGGAGACCCATGAGGCGACTGTAGGCTTTTGGTTTCTCTCCCTCTAAAAACAGAAATTAATTATTCTAAATAACAAACTGGCTTTATTTACAAATTAGTAAGAATGTCTCACCCCATGTTCAAGAATGGCCTTTTTCCTTGGTCACTTTACATAATTTGAAAACAAAATAATTTCCAAAATATTGTTATTTTTTTAAACAAAGTGATTCTTTTTTATTATTATTATTATTAAATAATTTAGAATGATATAAAAGCCCCTTAGATATTCTCACAGATCAGATTTGCCATAATGAAAAATGCCCCTTAAATATTAACTTATAATCCTCCAATCCTCTAAATCAGTGGTTCCCAAACTTTTTATAGTTCCGTACCGCTTCAAACATTCAACCTCCAGCTATGTACCCCCTCTAGCACCAGAGTCAGCGCACTCTCAAATGTTGTTTTTTTGCCATCATTGTAAGCCTGCCACACACACACACACACTATACGATACATTTATTGAACATAAGAATGAGTGTGAGTTTTGTCACAACCCGGCTCGTGGGAAGTGACAAAGAGCTCTTATAGGACCAGGGCACAAATAATATAATAATCAATCATTTTGCTCTTTATTTAGCCATCTTACGTATAAAACCTTATTTGTTCATCGGAAATTGTGAATAACTCACAACAGGTTAATGAGAAGGGTGTGCTTGAAAGGATGAACATTACTCTGCAATGTTGGGTTGTATTGGAGAGAGTCTCAGTCTTAAATCATTTTCCACACACAATATGTGCTAGTATTTCGTTTTCATGCTAGTGAGGGCCGAGAATCCACTCTCACATAGGTACATGGTTTCAAAGGGTATCAGTGTCTTAACAGTGCTATTTGCCAAGGCAGGATACTCTGAGCGCAGACCTATCGAGAAATCTGGCAGTGGCTTCTGATTAAATTCAATTTTCACAGAACCGCTTGTTGCAATTTCGATGAGGCTCTCTTGTTCAGATATCGGTAAGTGGACTGGAGGAAGGGCATGAAAGGGATAACAAATCCAGTTGTTTGTAACATCCATTTCGGGAAAGTACCTGGGTAATTGAGCATCCAGCTCACTCAGGAGCTTTGCTAATCATAGCCTCAATTTTGTCCCGCACATTGAATAAGTTAAGGAGAGTCCCTGTAATCGTAGAATCACATCATTCAGGCGAGAAAAAATATCACCCAGATATGCCAGTTGTGTGAGAAACTCGTCATCATGCAAGCGGTCAGACAAGTGAAAATGATGGTCAGTAAAAAAACTTGTTAAAAGTGTCAATACTTTGCCCCTTGTATGTTGTAAAAACATTACATGGTTGCTGGCCATATCATTGCATAATGCAGAAAATACACGAGAGTTCAGGGGCCTTGCTTTAACAAAGTTAAAAATTTTCACAGTTATGTCCTAAACGTCTTTCAAGCTGTCAGGCATTCCCTTGGCAGCAAGAGCCTCTCGGTTAATGCTGCAGTGTACCCAAGTGGCGTCGGGAGCAACTTCTTGCATGCGCGTTACCACTCCACTATGTCTCCCTGTCATGGCTTTTGCGCCATCAGTACAGATACCAACACATCTTGACCACCAAAGTCCATTTGACGTCACGAAGCTGTACAGTACTTAAAAATATATATAAATATATATCCTCTCCTGTTGTCCTGGTTTCCAGTGGTTTGCAAAAAAAGGATATATTCCTTAATTGACCCCCATAAACGTAACGAACATATACCAGCTGTGCCAGGCCCGCCACATCTGTTGACTCATCCAGCTGTAACGCATAGAATTCACTGGCTTGTATGCGATGCAGTAATTGTTACAAAACATCTCCTGCCATGTCACTGATGCATCATGAAACAGTGTTGTTTGATGAAGATATGGTCTGTATAGTTTTTTGGGCCTTTTCCCCCAGCATTGTCCCAGCCACATCTGCGGCAGCAGGAAGAATTAAGTCCTCCACGATAGTATGGGGCTTGCCTGTCCTAGCCACTCGGTAGCTCACCATATAAGATGCTTCTAGCCCCTTCTTATTAATGGTATCTGCTGCTTTTATACACGTCTTACTACTCAAGAGTCATCTTTATTCTCACTCAAAAAATCAAGTGGCTTATTTTTCAAATGTTCATGTTTTGTTTCTAAATGTATGCGCGGAGTGAAGGTTTCATCGAGTTGCACATAAAGCACACTGTGGCTGAGGAAAGGCACTACTCCCAATATAAGTGAACCCCAAATCAATGTAGTTCTCATCATATTTGCACCTCTTCGATGGTCCAACGTCCCTGTCTGTTGTTCGGTGCTTTCCCGGGTAAGGGGGCAGTAGCTCTTCAGCTGCATCAGATTCACAACTGTCAGTGTCCATGCTAGTTGGGCTAACAACAAATGTAGAATTACTGATGCTAGCATTGGATGTGCTCGTGGAAGCACAACTTGTGTCGTCGACAGATGCAGGTGTAGTACTGCTGGTAGTAGCGTCTGAAGACAAAAATGTTGACAGCCGCGCAATACAGGTTGCAAAATAAATGGGAAGAGATTTGATGTACCAATTCCATGGCACATGGTTTATGAACTGATACAAAAACAAAACTTTGAGTTTTTTCATTTAAATGATTATACAAAATTATTGACACCAACAGAAGAATGCTTTATATATATTGGGCATACAACAATCTCAGCGCTGTAGATTAGGCTGCGAAGAGACAGAATCACTAGATCATTTATTCTAGTATTGCCCCTACTGTATGTAGCTTGTTTCTGGTCACAGGTTCAGAAATTGTTTAAAAAATCACAACATTCATTTAAAATGAACCTTACAAATATCAGTGTTGGGCGATTTGGAAAGCCATAGTCAGTCAATAAATAATATAATAATACTCACAATCTGTGGATACTATACGAATAGAAAGGTTGAAAATATATGTAAAACTAGGCGTATGTCACGACTTCACAGGAGAGGCATTTGAATGTTTATTTAAATGTTTTATTAGAATGTGTTTTTGCCTTCTGGAACATTTGAACTTTCATGTGCCTTACTAACAAACGTGTATATCATCTGTAAATACGAATACAGTTGTTAAATTACAAGCCTAGTTGGTTTAGCCACAGAAAAAGTCAGGAACCTTCCCGCTAGCCATGATTGGCTGAGATAATGAATGGGCTGGGCATGCGGAGAGATGAGTTAGCATCTTCTGTCTATAAAATGAGCTGCTCGTTATGTGTAATCCTTCCTACTGCAGTTTTTTTGAAAGATATAACATTAGCCATGGAGAACTGCAAATGTGTTGCTACTGCTCTCAAATTCAGAGTAGCAATGTTATTATCAGGTGCTATGGACAAAGGTCAGTGGGAAGAAGTTGTGATGGACTATTTTCAGGAGGACGATTCTTATGGCATGGCACACGGTCAGTGTGAACCAGAGTGACTTGACACAATGGGCCAAGCAAGCTGTACAAACAAAATGGAAATGACACAGGACGTCTTATTTAATGAAAGGGGTTGCAATCTGCCGAGAAGCGTTCATCCATGTATACGGATAAGAGTCTAGCTACAGTTTCAGATATTATACATTTCTAATATTGTCAGAAAGTTGTTTTCATTGCAAGTTAAAGCTTACTGTTAGCTAGCTAGCTAATGTTAGGTGGCTGGCTCTCTAGCTAACATTACGTGTTACCTAAAATTGTACCTATTTGGTTGACTTTAGCTAGCTATGACAATCGGTTTGTATTGATAGTACTCTATGGATTGGAATTATGGTTCATTGTTTAGCTAGTTAGCTAGCTAGCTAGCTACATGTCTAAACAAAAGACTCCACTTCGCCAGATGATTACATGACCCATCAAGTTAGCCAGCTGTGTCTGACGGTGATTACGCACATCAATTGTATAATAATGCTAAAATATTTGTATCTGGAATTTGGCTTTCAGCATCAGTAGAACACGCCTAACTCTCCTCCACCAGTCATAAAAGGATTATGGTATAATGCCTCCCATCAAAAAAAAAGCTGGATCAAGCAAGCACAGGTTACACCTGAAGCATGAGGACATGCACCGAGTTGTGAACTTCATCAGCAACTTCTCAGAGGATAATGCAATAGTATTACCAGGACGCCACCCATGACACAAACACATTGGTGGAAAGCTGCTGCCATCTCATGTGACAAAAGCAGCAGCGTCTCTACAAGGAATCGATGACAGCACTTGGTATGTAAAGCATAAACACATTTTGATGATTTAATTTACCTCCAACATGATTGACACTACTTTTATTGATCTCACATTATTTCTGTATTTTCTAGAGGTACGTGTAGTCAGGCTGTCTTTCTTCAGGAATCTGTGGAGAAAATATCTGCCCCACATCTCAAGCACTAAGCCCAGGACAGACCTGTGCTGGCAGTGCCAGAGGAACAACTATCAGGTCTTCAGATCTGCCAATCTGCCAGAACCTGTTAAGTCAGCCAAGCTGAAGAAGCAAGAGCTGTATCTCCTGCTTGTTCAGAGTGAGTGGTGTGTCTACCAGAAGATGGTTGCTGACTGTAAAACCACCTGTCAAGACCTGCAGTTGTCTCTGGGGGCCCCTACTGAACCAGCAAGACATCAGGATGCATTACAGGTTTGATTTTGCTCAACAAGTAAGCAACATTTCCTCCTTTATACTGATTAAGGACACATACATACAGTTGAAGTCGGAAGTTTACATACACCTTAGCCAAACACATTTAAACTCAGTTTTTAGGTCAGTTAGGATCACCACTTGATTTTAAGAATGTGAAATGTCAGAATAATAGTAGAGAGAATTATTTCTTTCAGCTTTTATTTCTGTCATCACATTCCTAGTGGGTCAGAAGTTTACATACACTCAATTAGTACTTGGTAGCATTGCCTTTAAACTGTTTAACTTGGGTCAAACGTTTCGGGTAGCCTTCCACATGCTTCCCACAATAAGTTAGGTGAATTTTGGCGCATTCCTCCTGACCGAGCTGGTGTAACTGAGTCAGGTTTGTAGGCCTCCTTGTTCACACACGCTTTTTCAGTTCTACCCACAAATTATGGGATTGAGGTCAGGGCTTTGTGATGGCCACTCCAATACCTTGACTTTGTTGTCCTTAAGCCATTTTGCCACAACTTTGGAAGTATGCTTGTGGTCATTGTCCATTTGGAAGACCCATTTGCGATCAAGCTTTAACTTCCTGACTGATGTCTTGAGATGTTGCTTCAATATATCCACATAATTTTTCCTACCTCATGCCATCTATTTTGTGAAGTGCACCAGTCCCTCCTGCAGTGCTGCCACCCCCGTGCTTCACGGTTGGGAGGGTGTTCTTCGACTTGCAATCCTCCCCCTTTTTCCTCCAAACATAACGATGGTCATTATGGCCAAACAGTTCTATTTTTGTTTCATCAGACCAGAGTACATTTCTCCAAGAAGTACGATCTTTGTCCCCATGTGCAGTTGCAAACCGTAGTCTGGCTTTTTTTATGGCGGTTTTGGAGCAGTGGCTTCTTCCTGGCTGAGCGGCCTTTCAGGTTATGTCGATATAGGACTTGTTTTGTACCTGTTTCCTCCAGCATCTTCACACGGTCCTTTGCTGTTGTTCTGGGATTGATTTGCACTTTTCGCACCAAAGTATGTTCATCTCTAGGAAGAAGAACGAGTCTCCTTCCTGAGCGGTATGATGGCTGCGAGGTTCCATGGTGTTTCTACTTGCGTACTATTGTTTGTACAGATGAACGTGGTACCTTCAGGTATTTGGAAATTGGTCTCAAGGATGAACCAGACTAGTGGAGGTCTACAATTTTATTTCTGAGGTCATGGCTGATTTCTTTTGATTTCCCCATGATGTCAAGCAAAAAGGCACTGAGTTTGAAGGTAGGCCTTGAAATACAGAAGCTTCTAAAGATCAGAAGCTTCCAAAGCCATGACATAATTTTCTGGAATTTTCCAAGATTTTTAAAGGCACATTCAACTTAGTGTATGTAAACTTCTGACCCACTGGAATTGTGATACAGTGAATTATAAGTGAAATAGTCTGTCTGTAAACAGTTGTTGGAAAAATTACTTGTCGTTCAAATATATTTTATTGAACACACACAAGAATGGTGTAAAGGTATAAAAGACAAGTGTATAATTCTTATCTAAACATAAAAGAGCAGACAGAAACAGCAAGGCCCAGAGTTCCAGATACACAGTAAATAATACAAAATAAGACAATAAGAACAAGGACAGGTAGAAAGAAAGAGGGTAGATGTCACCCCCCCCCCCCTATTATCCCCCCCCATTCCCCTCATCTGCTCGGGTGCCGGGGCAAGCACACGCTGCCCTAAGGTAGATTAAAATATTACAATTGAGAGTGCGTTAAAATGTACAAATTCACAGCGCCGACTGGTCCAAGTAAGAGAGGAGAGGCTGCAAGATTTGCTGAGCCATAATTTGGTAGAGGGAGCTTCCTTCCTTTTCCACAACAACAAGATAATTTTTTTTGCCGAAATGAGACTGTAAGAGATTAGTTGTTTTTGGGGGTTGGTTAATCCGTTTAGGGAATCGGACACTCTCAGGATTATCAGAAGCGGGTCTGGGTCAATTGAAGTCTCCAGAACTTCAGAGAGGATCCTAAAAATTTCACACCAATAGCAATACAAGTTAGGGCAAAGGGCAAAGCAGTGGAGTAGTGTACCCTGCGCAGCATGACACTTATCGCACATAGGGAATGTGTCAGGAAATATCCTATGCAGCTTAGTTTTGGAATAGTGTAATCTGTGTAATACCTTGAATTGTATGAGACGATGTCTGGAGTTAATGGAGCAGATGTGGATATACTGCAAGCTATCTTCCCAGTCTGCCACAGAAATGTCAGACCCTAGTTCTTCCTCCCATTTTGCCTTAATGGCATCTGTAGAAGGGATGCTAACAGATTGAAAAGCGTCATATAGACAAGATATCAATTTGTCTGAGGTGGGGCATATATTTATGCATCCGTCAAACATGGAAGGTTTAGCATTCTCAAATGTCGGAAGATGTTTTCTAACATAGTCTCTAATCTGTAGGTATCTGAAGAAGTTACTTCTGGGAAGATTATAAGTTTCCCTCAGCAACTCAAAGGAGGCAAAGGTCCCTTCTATATATAGATCCCCTATGGTATTTATCCCTAGCTCTCCCCATCGCTCAAAGGTGTTATCAAGGTTAGAGGGGGCAAAGGAGGGATTCCTGGCAACAGGGAGCATGAATGAT
>QNTS01000015.1:369344-397877 GCA_003317085.1 Hucho hucho | reverse complement strand
GAGGTTAGCGGCCCAATAGTAAAATATAAAATTTGGGAGAGACAATCCTCCTTCCATCTTGGATTTACAGAGGTGTTTTTTACCTATCCTGTGTGTTTTATAATCCCAGATGAATGGATTGATAATTGAGTCCAGTTGTTTATGAAAGGATTTAAGTATAAATACTGGGATGTTTTGGAATAGGTAGAGCAGTTGTGGGAGGAAGACCATTTTAATGGCATTAATTCTTCCGAGCAGAGAAATTGGGAGAGTTCTCCAAAATTGTATGTTTGCCTTGAGTTTTTGCATCAGAGGGGGGAAATTCTCCTTAAATAGTGAGGAGTATTGTTTGGTAACTACAATTCCTAGGTAGGTAAATTTTTCTAAAGATAACTTAAATGGAAGACGTTCTAACCATGAGGTGTTTTGCAACCGTATGGGCATTAATTCGCTCTTGTTCCTATTTATTCTGTATCCCGAGAAGGTACCAAACATATTAATCACATCAAGAATAGCAGGAATACTAGTTTGGGGATCTGTTACATAGAGGAGAATGTCATCTGCGTATAGGGAAATCTTATTTAGAGTATCTTTAGTATTATAGCCATGTATTGCTGCATGAGATCTGATCGCCTGAGCGAGAGGTTCAATAATTAAAGCAAAGAGCATAGGTGACAGCGCACAACCCTGCCTTGTCCCTCTATAAAGGTTAAATCGGGGCGACAGTGATTGGTTAGTGAGTATTCTTGCACAGGGGTTTCTATATAAAAGCTGGATCCAATTTATGAACCCCTCTCCAATATTACATTTCTGCAGGACCTTGAATAGATAGGACCACTCAACTTGGTCAAAGGCCTTTTCAGCGTCAAGAGATATAACGGCAAGGTCCACATTGGGTAACCTCTGAGAATACATAATGTTGAAGAGGCGCCTGAGATTGAAGAATGAGTTTCTGTTAGGGATTAAGCCGGTCTGGTCCGAATGGACCAATTTGCCCATTAAAGTGCTAAGCCTGTTAGCCAGAGTTTTTGATAAAATCTTTTGGTCTGTATTAAGGAGAGATATTGGTCTATATGACCCTACTTCTTCCGGATCTTTACCCTTCTTATGTATAACTGTAATAAACGTCTCATCCAAAGTAGGTGGGAGAGCTCCATCCTCATTGGCCTGAACCAACATTTTGTGCAGGTAGGGAGAGAGCGTTGCTAAATGTTTTATAGAATTCACCAGGGTATCCATCTGGGCCCGGGGTCTTGCCACTCTTTAGAGATTTAATTGTTTCTCGAATTTCTCCAAGAGATATTTCCTTATTCAGGAAGTTGGAATCTTCCTGGTTCAGGGCAGGGAGATTACAGTCCTCCAGAAAGTTTTGCATAATTAAGGGGTTAGGATCCGCTTTAGACGTATATAGAGTTTTGTAAAATTGACGGAATCTGTCATTGATGTCTTTGGGGGAAGAGAGTAATTCCCCAGATGCAGATTTAACTTTGTGAATCATTCGGTCACTCTCATTTTTTCGAAGTTGTCTGGCGAGTAATTTGTGTGGTTTGTCACCAAACTCAAAATATTTTTGCTTGGCATAGAGAAAAGATTTAGCAATTTTAGCTGAGAGAATCTGATTATATTCAAATTTTAAAGAGGTAAATTTTTTATGTTTCTCCATAGATGGATGGCTAGCATTCTCCCTATCCAGTAAGTGAATTTGTCCCTCCAATTCTACACATTTTTCTCTGTTTTGTCTACTCCTGGCAGCCTGAAAGGAGATGATGCAGCCTCTCAAATAAGCCTTCAGTGTTTCCCACAATAATGCTGGGGAAGTCTCTGTGTTGTCGTTGGTCTCAAAGAAAAATGTAATTTTGTCTTTAAGATGCTCACAGAATGTTGGTTCTGTGAGGACCTGAGGATTCAACCTCCAGACCCTCTCTTTTGGTATGATGTCACCCAATCTCAGGGAGAAAGTGAGTGGACTGTGGTCAGAGATTAAAATATCATGATACCTCACATTACAGGAATAGGGGAGTAACTTTGCATCAACCAAAAAGTAGTCAATTCGGGTATAAACATTGTGAACATGAGAGTAAAAGGAGTATTCCCTACCCGTAGGGTTAGAGATCCTCCAAATATCAAATAAGTTAGAATTTTTTATGTAGGTATTCAAGAATTCGCTTGAATAGGAGGTAGGAGTACGCCGGGTAGAAGATCTATCCAAATATTGGTCTAGCACACAGTTAAGGTCCCCTCCAATGACCAAATTAGTATGGGAGATATCTGGAATCAGGGCAAGGACTCTTGAAAAAAGAGGGGTTATCAATGTTTGGCCCGTAGATATTTAGCAGAGTTATAGAAGTAGAGTGGATCTCTCCTGTTACGATCATATAACGACCCTCTTTATCCGCAATAGTGGTTTTATGTAGAAAGGGAATTCCTTTCCGTACCAGAATCGCTGTGCCTCTCGTTTTGGCNTTTGGTATGATGTCACCCAATCTCAGGGAGAAGGTAAGTGGACTGTGGTCAGAGATTATAATATCATGATACCTCACATTACAGGTATAGGGGAGTAACTTTGCATCAACCAAAAAGTAGTCAATTCGGGTATAAACATTGTGAACATGAGAGTAAAAGGAGTATTCCCTACCCGTAGGGTTAGAGATCCTCCAAATATCAAATAAGTTAGAATTTTTTATGTAGGTATTCAAGAATTCGCTTGAATAGGAGGTAGGAGTACGCCGGGTAGAAGATCTATCCAAATATTGGTCTAGCACACAGTTAAGGTCCCCTCCAATGACCAAATTAGTATGGGAGATATCTGGAATCAGGGCAAGGACTCTTTTGAAAAAAGAGGGGTTATCAATGTTTGGCCCGTAAATATTTAGTAGAGTTATAGAAGTAGAGTGGATCTCTCCTGTTACGATCATATAACGACCCTCTTTATCTGCAATAGTGGTTTTATGTAGAAAGGGAATTCCTTTCCGTACCAGAATCGCTGTGCCTCTCGTTTTGGCGGAGAAGTTAGAGTGATACACTTGCCCCACCCACCTACATTTAAGTCTGCTGTGGGAATTGTTTTTTAGATGGGTTTCTTGCAAAAATATAATATCAGACGAGAGTGCTTTCAAGTGGGCTAGGACCTTGCCTCTTTTAATTGGTTCGTTTAAACCCTTTACATTCCAGGAAGTAAACGTAAGCCCCGCCCTCCTCTCGTTTGTAGTTCCTATGGTGGCCTGCATAACATGTAACTCAATAAAAAGGTAAGAAAGCGCACCCAACCTTCACGATCAGCATATGTAGCAAGTTGCAACTTAAACATATTGCGCACTTAAGTGTCATCCTGGGTCAATCCCTGAGATAAGCAAGATATAGCCTCGCAAGAATATATTGCTAAGCAAAGCCGGTATAAACATAAACCATCAGCAACCGACATAGACAGCAGTACAATTACATACTGTGGGTTAGGAGTTCGGAACAAGGATTTTACTAAGTTAAATATACCCCCCAATCCCCCCCAAAATAAATAATAATAATAATAAAATAAATACAAAAAAAAAATATATATATATATACATACATACATACATACATACATACATATATACATATATACATACACACACATACACATATACATATATATATATATATATATATATATATACATACATACATACATATACATACATACACACATATATATACATATACACATACACATATATATATATATATATATATATATATATACATACATACACACATACATACATACACACATATACACATATATATACATACATACCCATACACACACATACCTACACCCATACATACACACATATATACATACACACGCACATATATACATACATATACCTACATACACATATACATACATATACACACACACAAGTATACGCACATACATATCTACACAAACATTCATACCCCAAAATAATAATCTGCACTAATTTAAAATATACACATACATAGTAATAGTAAAATGCTAAGAGATTTTTTAAAATGATAATAGTAAAGTAAAAATAATAATTATATGTACACACACAGACACATATAGACACAAGCACCGCAGAAGGCTGGTGGGAATCTACAACCCCAGTCCCCCGTAAGCAATAAATAAATTGTATAATAAGAATAATGTAAGAATTGAGAAATAAATAGCGAAACCAAACAGAAATGGGGGAATATAAGTACATCCATCCGATAGTGTCAATGATCAAACCTGGAAGGCCACTCAAACAGGCATCGCTCTGAACTCCAATGACAGGTCAGTCGTCCAGCCGGAATGAAAGTGAAATTAACGTTAAATGAGAGCTCTGACCGCCCTCCATTGGTCGGCTCAGCGTCTTACATGTTCGGTAGCGACAATAACACTTCAGTCAGCAGCCCTTGCTGAGACAGTTTAATAAGGTTTCACCCTTTATGGCATAGTATGGATTCGAGTCCATAATACACAATGACAAGGTGCTCTAACCCGTACGGGGGATTGGCATATATTCCCGGATAAACTTCTCTGCATCCAAAATTGAGGAGAGCCAAATCTTCTCACCGGAAGGAGGGATAATTCTGAGTCTTGCAGGGAAGAGCAAGGCTGGGCGAAGGTGGAGTTTGTAAAGTTTGGTCATGACCTCTCTGTAGCCGGCGCGATGCTTTGCAACATCGGGCGCATAATCCTCATAGACACGGAAAGGATGTCCTTTATGTAACAGGTTACCCCTCAATCGAGCCTCGCGCAGGATAAGATCCTTGGTCTTGAAACTGTGACAACAGATGATTACTGGGCGAGGACGTTGGCCCGGGCCAGGCACTGGGACAAGAGCGCGATGTGCACGGTCCAGCTGGGGATCCGAAGACAAAACATCCGATCCCATTGCATCCCTCAGTAGTTTGGCGAAGAAGTCGGTGGGGCGAGAGCCAGCCTCCACCCCTTCTGCCAGACCAACAACGCGAAGGTTATGACGTCTGGATCGGCCCTCTAGGTCGACCACCTTCACAGAGAGCTTCTGTACACTATCCTGCAAGGACGTGCATAGCTTCTCTAACTCGTCAATCCTACCAGCGTTGAATTCAGAAGCCTTCTCAAGGTCCACAATACTCTGGCCCTGCGAAGCAACTGCTCGAATGGTGCTCTCGATTTTGGTATCCAGTTCAGCAAAAGTAGCCTTAAGATCCTCAGCTATAGCAACACGTAGTTCTCCCAGAGCCCGGGTAAGTTCAGAAAGTGTCACGTTGTTGCCTGTGCCTTCCGCCATGTCTGTCTCGTTGTTTGGTGGGGAGGAGGCCTCTGGTGAGGATTTGCTGTCCTTTGGTCGCCTATTACTTGGCATGTTCACGTAGAAAGTTACAATAATGTATTAGAAAGAGACGTTTGTTGTAAAAAAGTGCTGTAAAGTAGGTTAAGTTAGACTGTTTCGCAAAAGAGTTGCAGGAGCCTCTCTCCAAACGTCCGTTCACTCCAACATGCTAGCTCCGCCTCCAACATGCTAGCTCCGGACCCTGTCTTTCAAAGATAATTCGTAAAAATCTAAATAACTTCACAGATCTTCATTGTAAAGGGTTTAAACACTGTTTCCCATGCTTGTTCAATGAACCATAAACAATTAATGAACATGCACCTGCGGTACGGTCGTTAAGACACTAACAGCTTACAGACGGTAGGCAATTAAGGTCACCGTTATGAAAACTTAGGACACTAAAGAGGCCTTTCTACTGACTCTGAAAATCACCAAAAGAAAGATGCCCAGGGTCCCTGCTCATCTGCGTGAACGTGTCTTAGGCATGCTGAAAGGAGGCATGAGGACTGCAGATGTGGCAGGGCAATAAATTGCAATGTCCGTACTGTGAGATGCCTAAGATGGCGCCACAGGGAGACAGGACGGACAACTGATCGTCCTCGCAGTGGCAGACCACGTGTAACAACACCGGCACAGGATCGGTACATCCGAACATCACACCTGCAGGACAGGTACAGGATGGCAACAACAACTGCCTGAGTTACACCAGGAACGCACAATCCCTCCATCAGTGCTAAGACAATAGGCTGAGAGAGGCTGGACTGAGGGCTTGTAGGCCTGTTGTAAGGCATCACCGGCAACAACGTCACCTATGCGCAAAAACCCACCGTCGCTGGACCAGACAGGACTGGCAAAAAGTGCTCTTCACTGACGAGTCGCGGTTTTGTCTCACCAGGGGTGATGGTCGGATTCGCGTTTATCGTCAAAGCCCGGATCTCAGTCCCATTGAGCACGTCTGGAACCTGTTGGATCGGAGGGTGAGAGCTAGGGCCATTCCCCCCAGAAATGTCCGGGAACTTGCAGGTGCCTTGGTGGAAGAGTGGGGTAACATCTCACAGCAAGAACTGGCAAATCTGGTACAGTCCATGAAGAGGAGATGCACTGCAGTACTTAATGCAGCTGGTGGCCACACCAGACACTGACTGTTACTTTTGATTTTGACCCCCCATATGTTCAGGGACACATTATTCAATTTCTGTTAGTCACGTCTGTGGAACTTGTTCAGTTTATGTCTCAGTTGTTGAATCTTGTTATGTTCATACAAATATTTACACGTTAAGTTTGCTGAAAATAAACGCAGTTGACAGTGAGTTTATTTTTTGCTGGGTTTATCAATCGCCTTGCAAAGTCGCCACAGCCGGACAATTTTCTTATGGATTCTGGAAGGAAATGCTGTCGGAATGTTAAACCGGTGTCGCTCATTCACCCGACAGAAACTTTCAACCGGTTTTCCCCATTAAGAGTCAGAGGCCGAGCCTTCTCTGGTCTCTCCTCCAGCCGTTACGAAGTCTGAGTCGCCGAAGATTCCCACCATTAGCTCGAACAAATTGAAAACCCTAGTCATTGGCGACTCCATTACCTGCAGTATTAGACTTCAAAAGAATCATCCAGTGATCCTACACCGTTTACCAGGGAGCTACCGACGTAAAGGCTAATCTGAAGATGGTGCTGGCTAAGGCTAAAACTGGCGAGTGTATAGGGATATTGTTATCCACGTCACCAAGCGCAACATAGCTTCAGCGTGTAAATCAGCTAGAAAGATGTCTCTGGCCCCTCCCAGTTAGGGGGAGTGAGCAGTCACACAACTCAATCGCTGGTTGAAAACTGTTTTCTGCCACTCCCAAAAGTTAGAATTTGTAGTTAATTGGCTCTCTTTCTGGGACTCACCCACAAACAGGACCAAGCCTGGACTGCTGAGGAGTGACAGACTCCATCCTAGCTGGAGGGGTGCTCTCATCTTATCTATTAACATAGACAGGGCTCTAACTCCTCTAGCTCCACAATGAGATAGGGTGCAGGCCAGGCAGCAGGCTGTTAGCCAGCCTGCCAGCTTAGTGGAGTCTACCACAAGCACAGTCAGTGTAGTCAGCTCAGCTATCCCCATTGAGACCGTGTCTGTGCCTCAATCTAGATTGAGCAAAACAAAACATGGCGGTGTTCGCCTTAGCAATCTCACTTGAATAAAGACCTCCTCCATTCCTGTCATTATTGAAAGAGACTGTGATATCTCACATCACAATATAGGGCTACTTAATGTTAGATCCCTCACTTCCAAGGCAGTTATAGTGAATGAACTAATCACTGATCATAATCTTGACGTGATTGGCCTGACTGAAACATGGCTTAAGCCTGATGAATTTACTGTGTTAAATGAGGCCTCTCCTCTTGGTTATAGTAGTGACCATATCCCCTGCACATCCCGCAAAGGCAGAGGTGTTGCTAACATTTACGATAGCAAATTTCAATTTACAAAAAAAAATGACTGTATTTTCGTCTTTTGAGCTTGTAGTCATGAAATGTATGCAGCCTACTAAATCACTTTTTATAGCTACTGTTTACTGGCCTCCTGGGCCATAAACAGCGTTCCTCACCAAGTTCCCAGAATTCCTATTGGACCTTGTAGTCATGACAGGTAATATTCCAATTTTTTGTGACTTTAATATTCACATGTTAAAGTCCACAGACCCACTCCAAAAGGCTTTCGGAGCCATCATCGACTCCAACATGTCTCTGAACCTACTCACTGCCACAGTCATACTCTGGACCTATTTTTCCAACCTAATTGAGGAGAATAAGAATAATCCCAAAAGTATTTTTGATACTGTCGCAAAGCTAACTAAAAAACAGCATTCCCCAAGAGAGGATGGCTTTCACTTCAGCAGTGATAAATTCATGAACTTCTTTGAGGAAAAGATCATGATCATTAGAAAGCATTTTACGGACTCCTTTTTGAATCTGCGTATTTGTCCAACGCTCAGTTGTCCTGAGTCTGCACAACACTGCCAGAACCTAGGATCAAGGGAGACAAGTTTTTTTTATCCTATATCTCTTGACACATTCATGAAAATAGTCATGGCCTCAAACCTTCAAGCTGCATACTGGACCCTATTACACCTAAACTACTGAAAGAGCTGCTTCCTGTGCTTGGCCCTCTTATGTTGAACATAATAAAATGGCTCCCTATGCACCAGATGTGTACCAAACTCACTAAACGTGGCAGTAATAAAGCCTCTCTTGAAAAAGCCAAACCTTGACCCAGAAAATATAAAAAACTATCGGAAATATATCGAATCTCCCATTCCTCTAAAAAATGTTAGAAAAAGCTATTGAGATCATATCACTGAGACTGCACTCGTGAAGGTGGTAAATTACCTTTTAATGGCATCAGACCAAGGCTCTGCAACTGTCCTCGTGCTCCTAGACCTTAGTGCTGCTTTTGACACCATCGATCACCACATTATTTTGGAGAGATTGGAAGCCCAAATTGGTTTACACGTGCAAGTTCTGGCCTGGTTTAGATCTTATCTGTCAGAAAGATATCAGTTTGTCTCTGTGGATGGTTTGTCCTCTGACAAATCAACTGTAAGTTTTTGTGTTCCTTAAGATTCCATTTTAGGACCACTATTGTTTTCACTATATATTTTACCTCTTGGTGATGTCGTTCGGAAACATAATGTTAACTTTCACTGCTATGCGGACGATACACAGCTGTATATTTCGATGAAACATGGCGAAGCCCCAAAATCGCCCTCCCTGGAAGCCTGTGTTTCAGACATAAATAAGTGGATGGCGGCAAATGTTTTACTTTTAAACTCGGACAAAATAGAGATGTTAGTTCTAGGTCCCAAGAAACAAAGAGATCTTCTGTTGGATCTGACAATTAATCTTGATGGTTTCACAGTCATCTCAAATAAAACTGTGAAGGACCTCAGCGTTACTCTGGACCCTCATCTCTCTTTTGACGAACATATCAAGAATATTTCAAGGACAGCTTTTTTCCATCTTCGTAATATTGCAAAGATCTGAAACTTTCTGTCCAAAAATGATGCGGAAACATTTATCGCTGCATTTGCCGCTTCTAGATTAGACTACTGCAATGCTCTAATTTCCGGCTACCCGGATAAAGCACAAAATAAACTTCAGTTAGTGCTAAACACGGCTGCTAGAATCTTGACTAGAACCCAAAAATTTAATGATATTACTTCAGTGCTAGCCTGGCTTCCTGTTAAGGCTAGGGCTGATTTCAAGGTTTTACTGCTAACCTACAAAGCATTACATGGGCTTGCTCTTACTTATCTCTCCGATTTGGTCCTGCCGTACATACCTACACGTACGCTACGGCCACAAGGCGCAGGCCTCCTTATTGTCCCTAGAATTTATAAACAAACAGCTGGAGGCAGGGCTTTCTCCTATGGAGCGAAATTTTTATGGAATGGTCTACCTATCCATGTGAGAGACGCAGAGACTCTGTCTCAACCTTTAAGTCTTTATTGAAGACTCATCTCTTCAGTAAGTCCTATAATTGAGTGTAGTCTGGCGTACGGGTGTGAAGGTAAACGGAAAGGCACTGGAGCGACGAACCGCCCTTGCTGTCTCTGCCTGCACGGATCCTCTCTCTCCACTGGGATTCTCTGCCTCTAACCCTATTACGGGGGCTGAGTCACTGGCTTACTGGTGCTCTTCCATGCCATCCATAGGAGGGGTGCGTCACTTGAGTGGGTTGAGTCACTGATGTGATCTTCCTGTCCGGGTTGGCGCCCCCCTCTTGTTCATGCCGTGGGGGAGATCTTCGTGGGCTATACATAGCTTTGTCTCAGGGTAGTAAGTTGGTGGTTTGAATATATCCCTCAAGTGGTGTGGAGGCTATGCTTTGGCAAAGTGAGTGGGGTTATATCCTGCCTAGTTGGCCTTGTCCGGGGGTATTGTCAGATGAGGCCACAGTGTCTCCTGGCCCCTCCTGTCTCAGCCTCCAGTATTTATGCTGCAATAGTTTGTGTCGGGGGCTTATCCAGTGTCCTGTGTGAATTTAAATATGCTCCCTCTAATTGTCTCTCCCTCCCCTCCCGGAGGACCTGAGCCCTGGGACCATGCCTCAGGACTACCTGGCCTAATGACTCCTTACTGTCCCCAGTCCACCTGGTCGTGCTGCTGCTCCAGTTTCAACTGTTCTGTCTGCGGCTATGGAACCCTGACTTGTTCACCGGACGTGCTACCTTGTCCCGGACCTGCTGTTTTCGAATCTCTCTCTCTACCGCACCTGCTGTCTCTAACTCTGAATGCTCGGCTATGAAAATCCAACTGATATTTACTCCTAGGTGCTGACCTGTTGCACCTTCTGCATGGTGTTGGAGTGCTTTGCTGGTGACATGGTCAGTGATTTATTTAGAATTCAAGGCACACTTAACCAGCATGGCTACCACAGCATTCTGCAGTGATACACCATCCCATCTGGTTTGGGCTTAGTGGGACATTCATTTATTTTTCAACAGGACAATGACCCAACACACCGCCAGGCTGTGTAAGGGCTATTTGACCAAGAAGGAGAATGATGCATCAGATGACCTGGCCTCCACAATCCCCTGACCTCATCCAAATTGAGATGGTTTGGGATGAGTCGAACCGCAGAGTGAAGGAAAAGCAGCCAACAAGTGCTCAGCACATGTGGGAACTCCTTCAAGACTGTTGGAGAAGCATTCCAGGTGAAGCTGGTTGAGAAAATGCCAAGCGTGTGGGTGGCTACTTTCAAGAAATTTATTTTGATATGTTTAACACTTTTTTGGTTACTACATGATTCTATATGTGTTATTTCATAGCTTTGATGTGTTCATTATTATTCTACAATGTAGAAAATAGTAAAAATAAAGAAAAACCCTTGAATGAGTAGGTGTGTCCAAACTTTGACTGGTACTGTATATATATTTTAAAAAATCTTGCGTATCTTAATTTCCACAATTAACAAATAATATGCGTAACAATGTGCCTTTAAACAGCTTGGAAAATTCCAGAAAATGATGTCATGGCTTTAGAAGCTTCTGATAGGCTAATTGACATCATTTGAGTCAATTGGAAGTGTAACTGTGGATGTATTTCAAGGCCTACCTTCAAACTCAGTGCCTCTTTGCTAGACATCATGGGAAAATAAAAATGAATCAGCCAAGACCTCAGAAAAAAAAAATAACTTATTGTGGGAAGCTTGTGGAAGGCTACCCGAAATGTTTGACCCAAGTTAAACAATTTAATGGCAATGCTACCAAATACTAATTGAGTGTATGTAAACTTCTGACCCACTGGGAATGTGATGAAAGAAATAAAAGCTGAAATAAATCATTCTCTCTACTATTATTCTGACATTTCACATTCTTAAAATAAAGTGGTGATCCTAACTGACCTAAGACAGGGAATTTTTACTAGGATTAAATGTCAGGAATTGTGAAAAACTGAGTTTAAATGTATTTGGCTAAGGTGTATGTAAACTTCCGACTTCAACTGTATACATATATATATATACTCACACACATATACCCATATACACACATACATACACATGTATTTGGCTAAGGTGTATGTAAACTTCCGACTTTAACTGTACGTATCCTTAATTTGGTTTGTCGAAAAGTGCACAGGGCCAGGATTGAATTGATGTCAGGGTTTCCATGGCAACATGGGTAAGCATGCAGGTCTGCAGCAGAGGTGGGGTGTGTGTGTGGCACATGTCTAGACCTGTCTGTCTGTGCACAATGTGAGTGTGTGTGCTTTCATCAGTATGCAGCTGGGCAGAGCGATGCCGGTGAGTCCGGCGTCATTTTTTCACTCATACCACGTCATGACCATGAAAACAAAAGAACTGCCATGAACTATATTAAGCTGAACATCTCAATGCAGCAGATATAGTGTATTAAGGAGAATGTCATAAAACTGGGAGACTTGCCCTAGGGGGTTTAGAGACGAGGCTTGAATGGGAGTCAGAGTTACCATGACATGCAGGAAGAATGGTAGTCGGTGTCCAGGGGTTGGACCGGACAATAGTGCTTTCAGGATTAAGGGGTGTTTCTGTATAAAGAAGCCAGTGTTTAGGCTGAAATCCCTGCTTATCGACCAGGGGGACTGATTGTGGTCCAGGAGGATTAGATAACTGAAACACACATTTGGGAGGTTTTGAGGATGATGACTTTGTACATGGAGAGAGAGAAAAGAGAGATATTGCCATATCAACACACTATATACACACACAGACTACTGTTTTGCAAGCATGAGAGCATGACAAAATAGGGAACATTTCATTGTTGATGTCATGACTTCCGCCGAAGTCGGTTCCTCTCCTTGTTCGGGCGGCGTTCGGCGGTCGACGTCGCCGGTCTTTTAGCCATCGCCGATCCACCTTTCATTTTCCATTTGTTTTGTCTTGTTTTCCCACACACCTGGTTTTCATTTTCCCTCATTACTGTTGTATATTTAACCCTTTGTTTCCCCCATATCTGTGTGGGGAATTGTTTGATCGGCATGCCGGTTTACGCCGGGCTTGTATGTTTTCACCGTGCTTTGTGCAGCCGGTATTTGTAAGTGTATGTTGTACTTTGTGCTGCCTTACTTGGTTTTGGGCATTTGTTTTTGTGACGCGGTTGCGTTCCGTTTGTACATTTGCCTCAGTAAAGTACTTAGTACACTCATCTCTGCTCTCCTGCGCCTGACTACCTACACCAGCTACACCCACCGCATGACATAAGTAAAGTGTTAACATTATATTTAGTATCCCTTCTTATTACCATCAGCTAATAATACTATAACAATCGATGCAATCAGCTAACAATACTATAATAATAGATGCTATCAGCTAATAATACTATAAGAATAGATGCTATCAGCTAATAATACTATAAGAATAGATGCTATCAGCTAATAATACTATAAGAATCGATGCTATCAGCTAATAATACTATAATAATAGATGCTATCAGCTAATAATACTATAAGAATCGATGCTATCAGCTAATAATACTATAAGAATCGATGCTATCAGCTAATAATACTATAAGAATCGATGCTATCAGCTAATAATACTATGATATACATGTCCATTTAGCAGACACTTTTATGCAAAGTGACTTACATTACAGTGAGTTCAGAAATTTTTGTATGTGTATGTGATCTCTGCGAGCATTGAACCCATGGCCTTGCTAGCGCCAGGCTCTTATCAAGTCGGCCACACAGAGCCAGATAGTCCCATGACCTTCCTTAAATATACCATTCACACTCTGTAAGAATTCTGTCGTCAACAGTTAGTGGTAGGGTTTATTGTTACGTTTTCTTTTTTTCCCCATTTTTCCAATTTCTCTTGCCTGCGAGATTGTGGTCTGTCTGTGTAGGCTATTTGTTGCACTACATATAGTGTTTGGACATAGTCGTCTTTTCTTAGAGCACCTGTGGAGTCTGTCATCAACTGTCATGCGGTAGGTGTAGCTGGTGTAGTTAAGTCAGGTGCAGGAGAGCAGAGATGAGTGGACTAAGTACTTTACTCAGGCAATGTTAAAATTACAGAACGCAACCGCGTCACAAAACAAATGCCCAAAACCAAGTAAGGCAGCACAAAGTACAAAATACACGTAAAAGTACCGGCTGCACAAAGCACGGGTGAAAACATACAAACCCGGCATAAACCGGCATGCCAAACAAACAATTCCCCACACAGACATGGGGGAAACAGAGGGTTAAATAAACAACAGTAATGAGGGCAAATTAAAACCAGGTGTGATGGAAAACAAGACAAAACAAATGGAAAATGAAAAGTGGATCGGCGATGGCTAGAAGACCGGTGACGTCGACCGCCGAACACAACCCGAACAAGGAGAGGAACCGACTTCGGCGGAAGTCGTGACAACTTAGAGTTGTGATGTAGGCTAGGCTACCCTGAGAGAATGTGTTTGTGATATTCTTGGAAAGTGGACAAGTCATAGAACGTCAAAAAGTCAACAAACATTGCAGGAGACACCTTGCTGTTTTGGAGATACCGTCACGCTCTTTAACAAAGAGATTTGCGGTGGCTAATGAATGTTAATGTGTAAATGGGTCGTTCCACAAAATTAGTGCCTTTCCAGCTAACAACAAACGTTCAGAAATTTCCCTTAAGAGTCTCATTAGGTCATGAACTAACATTTTCATAGGAATGTTCCCATGATGTGTAAGGAATGTTCCAGGAGACCATTCCCTTAATGTTAAATAAAACTTTTCCCAAAATGTTGTTACGATGTTCTCAGAATTTAAGATATGAATGTTGGAGACACATTTCAAGGGGAACATTGGATGAGCATTCATGTTTTCTGTGTGTTTGGAGAATATTCCATCAACAACCCACCAAACATACACATAACATGGTTGCCATGTTCTCAGAACATATGAATGTTTTAGAAACGCTTCATAGGAAGAAAACTTCATTGCACATCACGTCTTGTTATTGGCCATGATTGGTGAACCGCTGATCCATTCATAGCTCTTTTTCTGTTGGGAAGGTTAGGGATAATCACATACACACAACGCTTTTAACATGATTGTGCATGTTCATTTATACAGTAATTATTATTCAACATGTCCTCACCTGGGATTTGAACATGCAACGTCTTGGTTCATGGTACTCCGATCGTCCTGCTACGCCACCATGTCCCTAACTATAGTGGCCCAATAAGCACATGCTGTAGCGATATCTCTTATTGGGCCAGTGGATAGGGCGTTCGTCATTGGTGCTGGTCGCCTGGGTTTGAGACTTGCTAGGGGACTCATCCTACTCTCACATTCTTAGCAATATATGGTAATGTCATTATTGACGTTTTGCATTTCTCAAACATTTCTATTGTTTATACGGAAACTTCGATAGAACACTTGGAAATATTATTTATGCATCTTTGTTTATTATAATAATGTGTAGAGATTTCTCCTCTTTCATGCACTTCTGGAACTTTGGCTACCAGATTTGTGCCTTTGTGCACGATCTCCAGGTGCTTTTCCAGGTTTGATGTGGTGTTTATGGACGAAGAGTTCAATGCTGCCCCTGCAGAGTTTGCATTTGACTAAAATGTTGTTCTCTTTCTCCTCAATTAATTGGAAATAATGGGAGCATTTTGTGAGAGCAAAATGACAAGAGTATGTTATAATACTGTTATTGCATCAAATGGTTGTTTTATGGAATATAATAGGGTTCTGAGAACACTCTCATCTGTGTGTGTTCTTCTGAGTTGGGCCTCTAGGGCTTAATGCTGACAGTGGATTTACGATGCCTTGGTGATAAAACCTAAAGACCGTATTCCATAGCATGAGTTGGTGTTTGTGTACTGGGAGGTACCAGGGTGGATATGGCTCGGGCATGAATAATGATGAGGGGGACCTTGTTTTTGGGGACAAACCCTGGTTTCCCTGGGGCCAAAACCTGGTTTCCACAGCAGATACTGTCTGCTGTGAATTATGAATTGCTTTCCTACAAATCCTAACCTTGTGACCCATTCCACACATCTGTTGTTTGTCATGTAGACTAAGGGGGTGTATCTTTGCTATAAAAGATCTTTGTATACTTTTTTTCGGGGCTCGTAACTAATCATCTAAAAGGTGGTTTGTCGACCAGCCATCGTTAAAAAGATAATCCCTTACTATTATTAAAAGGCGCAAGGTCTGGTTTTTCATCAATGGATGTTTGACGGCTATGATTGTGAATAAATCATTTTGCTAATTTTGCTGAAAATCTCTGTGGTGAAACACTTGGACCTGCAAGGCTATTTTCTGGCAATTGTGTCGTTTTTATGTGCCAATGTGTTGCAGAATTTCTTTGTCATTTAAATAGAATTGGGTCTATGGTATTGACTCAAATCTGGATTTCTGATTGTAATTGAACTATGGATATGAATTGTATATATGCTTGTGAACAACAGTGAGTGTTTGTTTTATTACCTGTTGTCTACCTATATCTAATACATTCTAGGAATAGCAGATAGGTATGGCGATAGAGCTGTGACCATGATCATAATTGATAACTAAACATGGGTATTAATTATTGCATGATAAACTAGGCTATAATCAAAGTTGTGGGTAGTAAATGGCTGTAGTATTGTGCCCACTGAAATGTGTATTTTCCTTAAGAATTGGTTGCTGTATTTTATACATTTGGCGCAATACAGGTTCATCTTAAAATAATAGACACTTAATAAGTGTGAAGCAAAGGTTGGTAATAAAAATATAGCGTTATATTGATTGGGTAGACTGAAATGAAAACAATGCCTTCTAGTAATGGAAATTTAAATATGTTATTAATTATTAGTGGTTTTTGGATAAACTACTAATGCCATGTTTTAGTCCGCTGGTGAAAGGGAGTTGTGCTCGGTGTCTATATCGGGCTGTAAGGTACGCAGTGGGACATTTGCAGCAGAGGTCTGAATAGTTGAATCGGAAACGTTCTTTGACAGTTTCTGATCACTGTGAATTTGAGCAGGAAGTTAATGTATTCTAAAATTATAATCTGTTTCCATTACGTGGAACAGTGTCCAGTAATTAAAGTAGATTGAAATAAGTATTGAATATTAAGCTGATAAACACCAACTTTTTGAAGGTTCTAGATTTGTTAAACAACAGGTTTATATTTTTACTAAATGAATGCAACAGGTTGCAATGATTAGATTACCGGAAAGGGGTTACGGGTTTGTTTATTTTAGAAAGTGTCGATTCCACCTACTGGAACACTGTATTATCTGATGTGTCTTGAGTAGGATTCTTTCTTCCAGGACTGATGGAAGTCCACTACAGTATGTATGTTAAGGGAGACGTAGGAGACCAAGTCTCAAACAAATATCACTGATTCCTTACGCTGAGAAATTGACTACATTTGCGACATTAAAAAAATATTACATTTCGAGGGGTAACAGGAATAATCTAAGGTGAAACAGCTATTACAGATGTTGGACATTGGTCTAGTAACGATACCAGGATAATATTAGATGGTTATGGAAAAGAGAGACCAGTCATATAATATAATATGGGAGTGAATTGTTAGATTTGGTGGCGAGATACATGTTGCATGCTAAATTAAGTGGAAATAAATGTTGGGGTACATTAAAACAAACGATTAATGAATTGAGGGAGTACAGTGGGCTTATCATTATCATGTTTTGTTTGTAGTTAAAACTTTTGGGTTGCTGATTAAGATATTAGTATAGTGAACACTAAAGAAATTGACACTTCCTTTTCCAGGAGAGGGGGTTTCATTATCCCTGCTCTCCTTATTAATAAGTGAATAAAGATGTAGTTTAAGTATAACTCTGATTTGTGTGATAAGTTTGTCTCTATTTATTTGATAATACAGAAATTAACCACCACAATTTACACAAGGAAAAGGTGAACAACACATCTGCCATTTTTCTTAGATTTTTGTCTTTACGATAGCGTAATGGAAACGGTTTAGCCAATAGCATGAATTCCGTTTGCAAGACACAAGGCTTTAAAAATGTATATAACACGCCGGTACAGATATGCTTCTCAAAGTAATATACGGGTTACTTAGAAAAGTAGCTGTAATAATATTACAATATTTGAAGACACTAACTTGTTATATTAGTCATTACTCATAAAACTATTACTGTAATATATTACTGTAAGTCATTATTACCCCCAACACTGGTCCCAAGTCATTCTGTTGCAATTTGTCTATTTGGAACTCTGTGTTGTGTATTGTTTTGGTATAACTGGCATCATCATTGCTTAAATGGCAAATGTGAGAAAGTAGACATTTGTGTTACAGCCTGAATTTAAAATATATTCAAATTAGATGTATCAATGGCCTACACACAATACCCTATAATGTCAAAGTGGAATTCTATTTTTATAAATGGTTACAAATTAATACAAAATAAAAAGCAACAAGTATTCAACCTCTTTGTTATGGCAAGCCTAAACAAGTGCAGGAGTAAACATTTGCTTAACAAGTCACAAATTGCATAGACTCAATCTGTGTGCAATAATAGTGTTTAACATGATTTTTGAATGACTACTTCATCTCTGTACCCCACACATACAGATAATTGTAAGGTTGCTCAGTCGAGCAGTGCATTTCAACCAGAGATTCAACCACAAAGACCAGGGAGGTTGTCCAATGCCTCAAGAAGGACACCTATTGGTAGATAATTTTTTTTCAAATACAGACATTGAATATCTCTTTGAGCATGGTGAAGTTATTAATTACACTTTGGATGGTGTATCAATTCACACAGTCACTACAAAGACAATTAGCATCCTTCCTAACTAATTTGCAGGTGAGGAAGGCAACCCCTCAGGGATTTCACCATGAGGGCAATGGTGACTTTAAAACAGTTACAGAGTTTAATGGCTGTGATAGGAGAAAATTGAGAATGGATCAACAACATTGTAGTTACTCCACAATACTAACCTAAATGACAGAGTAAAAATAAAGAAGCCTATACAGAATACATATATTACAAAACATGCATCCAGTTTGCAATGAGGCTCTAAAGTAAAACTGCAAAACATGTGGCAAAGAAATTCACTTTATGTCCTGAATACGAAGTGTTATGTTTAGGGCAAATCTAACAACACATCACTGAGTACAATTCTTCATATTTTCAAGCATGGTGGTGGCTGCATCAAGGGTATGGGTATTCTTGTCATCGGCAAGGACTAGGGAGTTTTTTTTGATAAAATAAACCGAATAAAGCTAAGCACACACAAAATCCCAGAGGAAAACCTGGTTCAGTCTGCTTTCCAACAAACACTGGGAGACAAATTCCCCTTTCAGCAGGACAATAGCCTAAAACACAAGGCCAAATATACACTAGAGTTTCTTACCAAGACAACATTGAATGTTCCTGAGTGGCCTAGTTACAGTTTTGACAAGACTTCAAAATTACTGTCTTTGAATGATGAACCAACTTGACAGAGCTTGAAGAATTAATAAAATTTGATCATTTGCAAATATTGTACAATCCAGGTGTGCAAACTCATTCCACTGAGGGCCTAGTGTCTGCTGGTGTTTGGTTTTCCTTCAATTAAGACCTAGACAACCAGGTGAGGGGAATTCCTTACTTATTAGTGACCTAAATTCATCAATCAAGTACAAGGGAGGAGCGAAATCACGCAGACACTCGGCCCTTCCTGGAATGAGTTTGATACGTACCTTAGAGACTCACAGCTGTAATCGCTGCCAAAAGTGATTCTAACATGTATTTGCTCAGGGGTGTGAATAATTAGATAACTCTGCAATAAAATTCTAAAAACATATTTTCACTTTGTCATTATGGGGTATTTTTTATTTTTTTTTAAAATCAATTTAGAATGTTATGCTGTAACACAACAAAATGTGGAATATGTCAAGGGCTATGAATACTTTTCCAAAGGCACTGTATATTCTGAGAACATGGCAACTAGTGTTGTCACAATACCAGTATCGCGATACTGAAGCAAAGGAAGCAAATGAAGCAAAACATGAAGCGGACTCAATTTGAGGAAAACAGTCCTAATGTTGAAAAAAGCCTTACGTTGTCACCCAGAGTAACATTTTGTTAATTTCACAAAATGTAGGTTTTAAAGGACCATAGAGTAAAGTCTGCTTCATGTTTTATTTTTTTGCCAAGGAAAATCTGGTATCGTAGTATCGAGACAACACTAATGGCAACAATACTGTCACGCCTGCTCCCGCTCCCCGGCGCTATTGGACTCACCTGTACTCAATCACCTGTTTATTACCCTTATATTTATTACCCTTATATTTATTACCCTTATATTTGTTAGTTCCCCATCGCTGTTCCCCGCTGCTGCACTGATTGTCGAATGTCGTTGTTTTGCCCGTGTGCTGACGCTGTGCCTGTCTTGTTTCATGTTTATTCCTCACTAAATGTTGACTCCCTGTAACTGGTTCTCATCTCCGGCGTCGGTCCTTACACTCAGAATTGTTAGCTGGGTTTTGCTTCCCACTGATAAATTAAGTAGAAATTATGCACCAATAACATGTTAAAAGCCTGTTATTAATTAAATGAAGTGCTTTTTAATATAGACCACATGAAAGAATGTAAACATTTGGGAAAATATATATATTTTTGGACCATGTTATACCTCAAAAGGCACTGGATTGGTGGAACGACCCAAATAAGTAAATGTTTTGCCTCACGGTTAGCCAAGATGCTTAGCTAGCCAGCTAAAATGGTTTACAGTTAGTTAGCAAGTGCTTCTACATTATTTTGCTGGCTGCTGTAGTGCCGCGATGTCAGTGATTATCTGTCAAAAAAAAGAACAAGTGTCTCCAGTTGTGTTTGAATTTGACCATTGTGACATGCATCCATGCATATCCTCTTTCTATGTTGTGGAGGACCAAGGCAGTCAGCCCATGACTGGCATATTCACAGACTCAATGACCTTCTTTCCAAGCAGCATACTGACACCACACACACACACACACACAGACAAACACATCAGTCGGCAACACAGACACTTACTAAAAAAATCACTCTGTCAGAAAACTACATACACACATAATATTATCCGCACAAACACACACATATGTACGTGCACACAGTGTCTGCCTAGGCTAGCTTTTAGCTGCTCCCAGGGGGAACACACAGGTAAACGACTGAATAAAAGGACAATTTATTACCTACACTTAAGAGACCTACACCCCATAGGGCGAGCAAGGGTTAACTAACAGCGTCATCAAATAAGCAGCCACATGTAAAGGAGCGAGCAGGAAATGGTATAACCAGAGACAGCAGTACTGTACGCATGTTTAACTGAAACACCCCTATAATAAGGAATTCAACCTGCAGTATTTCTGTTCTTTCCAACAAACCTCATCCTCTGCAAGATAGTCAACAATCCATCCACCTGTAACCTTCATATATGTCATGTGACTGTTGACAAAAAGAGAATTGCTCATAGGTGAAATGTTCAGTGCATATCGTGCCTGGTACACTAAATGAGTACTGTGCATTTGGGTGCAGTAATTAAATATTCAGGAGATTTTTGACCCTTGAGGTATAACCTAAAGCTGTTGTTGTGTTATTGTCGTATGTCTCATGATGGTGCTGATGTTCTTTGTATCTTACTGGGCTCAGAGAGAGAGAGATGTGACTGGTCACTTATGATCACTGTCACGACTTCAGCTGAAGTTGGTCCCTCCCCTGGTTCGAGCGTCTACTGGCGGTCGACGTCACCGGAGTTCTAGCCACCATCGATCTATTTCTCACTTTCTGTTTTGTCTTGTCATTAATCACACCTGGTCATCATTACCCAAATTACATGTGTTATTTATTCCTCTGTTCCCCCATCAGTGTTGTCCGTGATTGTTTCATGTTTTTGGCTCGTGTGAGCAGGTGATTGTCGACGTATCAATTTATTTTGTCCCTTAATAAAATAAGGAGTTTGACAACTGGCTTTCTGCGACTGTTTCCTTGGAGACCTGCTGTGAGCCTTAACAGAATCACGGACCAGAAGAATATGGAAACAGCAGGAGAGAACAGCCCTCCGTGTCTGATCGAGGAGCGCGTCAGTGAGCACGCCAACATGATTCAGAGTCTCGGCTCAGCGATGGATCGCGTGCTGCATACCCTGGAGTGTTTGGAGAGAGGAGGACTGCAAGCACCTCTACCTTCACCACCACCTACCCAACTACTTGCCCCTCTTCCATCTGGTCCCAGTGGGATCCGTCTCTCTCTCCCGAGGGAGTAGGATGGGGCGGCTGCCGGGTGCCAGGGGTTCTTGCTCCAGCTGGAGATCTACCTGGCAACCGTTCATCCAGCTCCTTCGGGACGAGAGAGTGTTTCCGCCCTCGTCTCCTGTTTGTCCGGGAGAGCTCTGGAGTGGGCCAACGCCGTATGGGGAGAGAAGGACGCGGCGTTGGATCACTATGAGGTGTTCACTCGCCGGTTCCGGGCGGTTTTCGACCATCCACCGGAGGGGAGAGCGGCGGGTGAACGCCTCTTCCACCTAAGACAGGGGACGAGGAGCGCGCAGGATTTTGTACTGGATTTCCGTACCCTGGCCGCAGGCGCAGGATGGAATGAGCGGGCCCTGATCGACCATTTCCGGTGCAGTCTGCGGGAGGACGTCCGTCGGGAGCTGGCCTGCAGGGATAATACCCTCACTCTGGACCAACTGGTGGACATGTCCATTCGCTTGGATAACCTGCTGGCTACCCGCGGACGTCCAGATCAGGGCCTGCCGATTCCATCCTCCAGCGTCTCCGCTCCGACCCCTATGGAGCTAGGAGGTGCTGCGCTAAGGGGGACCAGAGGAGGAGCCACTCCCTGCACCAGCTGTGGCCGCAGAGGACACACTGCTGGTCGGTGTTGGGGGGGGTTTTCGGGGAGTCGAGGAGGCAGGCAGAGCACTGTGTCACCCCAGGTGAGTACGCACCAAACTCACCCAGAGCTCCCTGTTGCTCACATGTTTGTGTTTGTAGAGTTTAATGAGTGTTCCCCGCATTCCCAGCATAAGGCGCTAGTAGATTCAGGTGCAGCTGGGAATTTTATTGATTCGTACCTTTGCACTTAGTTTAGGGATTCCTATTGTGTCTCTTGATGTTCATTTCCCTGTGCATGCCTTAGACAGTCGGCCTTTGGGGTCAGGGCTGATTAGGGAGGCCACAGCTCCAATAAGTATGGTGACGCAGGGGAGGCATGAGGAGCGTATCAGTTTTTTCCTTATTGATTCTCCTGCGTTCCCTGTGGTGCTGGGCATACCCTGGTTGGCCTATCATGACCCCAATATTTCGTGGCAACAGAGGGCTCTCAAGGGGTGGTCACGAGGGTGCTCGGGGAGGTGTGTAGGTGTTTCCATCGGTGCAACTACGGTGGAAAGTCCAGACCAGATCTCCACCGTGCACATTCCCTCAGAATATGCCGATTTGGCTCTCGCCTTCTGTAAGAAGAGGGCGACTCTATTACCACCTCATCGACGAGGGGATTGTGTGATAAATCTCCTGGTAGACGCTGCACTTCCCAGGAGTCATGTGTATCCTCTGTCACAGGAGGAGACGGCAGCTATGGAGACATATGTGGCAGAATCTCTGGGACAGGGATACATTCGGCCCTCCACTTCACCTGCCTCCTCGAGTTTCTTTTTTGTGAAGAAGAAGGAGGGGGGTTTGCGCCCGTGTATTGACTATAGAGGTATAAATCAGATCCCTGTGAGGTACAGCTACCTGCTGCCTCTCATAGCCAGTGCTATCGAGTCAATACATGGGGCGCGCTTTTTCACGAAACTGGATCTCAGGAGCACTTACAATCTGGTGCGTATCCGCGAGGGAGACGAGTGGAAGACAGCATTTAGTACTACCTCAGGACACTATGAGTATCTCATCATGCCGTACGGGTTGAAGAATGCTCCATCAGTCTTCCAATCCTTTGTAGACAAGATTTTCAGGGACCTGCTTGGGCAGGGTGTAGTGGTGTATATCGACGACATATTGATATACTCCGCTACACGTGGCGAGCATGTGTCTCTGGTGCGCAAGGTGCTTGGGCGACTGTTGGAGCATGACCTGTACGTCAAGGCTGAGAAGTGTCTATTCTTTCAACCATCCGTCTCGTTCCTAGGATATCGCATTTCCATGTCCGGGGTGGAGATGGAGAGTGACCGCATTTCAGCCGTGAGTAATTGGCCGACTCCAACCACGGTAAAGGAAGTGCAGCGGTTTTTAGGGTTTGCCAACTACTACCGGAGGTTTATCCGGGGCGTCGGGCAGGTAGCAGCTCCCATTACCTCACTGCTGAAGGGGGGGCCGGTGAGACTGCGTTGGTCAGCTGAGGCGGACAGAGCCTTTGGTCACCTGAAGGATCTGTTTACCTCGGCCCCCGTGCTGGCTCATCCGGATCCCTCTCTGGCATTCATAGTTGAGGTGGACATGTCCGAGGCTGGGATAGGAGCTGTGCTGTCGCAGCGCTCGGGTACGCCACCAAAACTCCGTCCCTGTGCTTTTTTTTCTAAGAAGCTCAGCCCGACGGAGCGAAACTATGACGTGGGGGACAGGGAGTTGTTGGCTGTTGTGAGGGCTCTGAAGGCATGGAGGCATTGGCTTGAGGGGGCTAAATACCCTTTTCTCATCTGGACGGACCACCGGAATCTGGAGTACATCTGGGCGGCGAGGAGACAGAACCCTCGCCAGGCAAGGTGGGCCATGGTTTTTCACACGTTTTGATTTTACGCTCTCTTTCAGACCAGGTTCCCAGAACGTAAAGGCAGACGCACTGTCCCGTTTGTATGACACAGAGGAGAGGTCCATTGACCCCACTCCCATACTTCCTGCCTCTTGCCTGGTGGCACCGGTGGTATGGGAGCTGGACGCAGATATCGAGCGGGCGATGCATACAGAACCCACTTCCCCTCAGTGTCCCACTGGGCGTGTGTACGTTCTGTTCGATGTTCATGACCGTTTGATCGTTTGGGCACACACATCACTCTCCTCTGGTCATCCGGGCATCGGCCGGACAGTGCGCTGTCTTAGTGAAAAATACTGGTGGCCTACGTTAGTTAAGGACGTGAGGGTTTACGTTTCCTCCTGCTCGGTGTGCGCTCAGTACAAGGCGCCTAGACACCTGCCCAGAGGTAAATTACAACCTCTACCCATTCCACAGCGGCCGTGGTCCCACCTGTCGGTGGATTTCGTGACGGATCTTCCACCGTCACAAGGAAAAACGACGATCCTGGTTGTTGTGGATCGGTTTTCAAAGTCCTGTCGCCTCCTTCCTTTGCCTGGTCTCCCTACGGCTCTACAAACCGCGGAGGCTCTTTTCACCCACGTGTTTCGGCACTACGGGGTGCCTGAGGACATAGTGTCTGATCGGGGTCCCCAATTCACGTCTAGGGTATGGAAGACTTTCATGGAGCACCTGGGGGTCTTGGTCAGCCTTACCTCAGGGTTTCATCCCGAGAGCAACGGGCAGGTGGAACGAGTAAACCTTCTACACCCATCCAAAGACTCCAGCATAACGGTCCTGGCCGGCCCTCTCACCCGCCACAAGTAAGGGACCCGTCTCTACCGTGTCTTGAGTGAGGCAGTGAGAAGATGATTGGACAGGGGTAAGGTTACACACAATCCAATGGTCGGGGTTCTGGCACCGTGGCATCAGAGCCAGACCGAGGCTCCTGCGGTGGACGAATGGTTTAAGCGCTCTGAGGAGATCTGGGAAGCCGCCCTCGTGCACCTGCAACGAGCCGTGAGGCGGCAGAAGGAGAGCCGACCGCCACCGCAGTGAGGCTCCGGTGTTCGCACCGGGGGACCGGGTCTGGCTCTCGACCCGAAACCTGCCCCTTCGCCTGCCCTGTCGGAAGCTGGGGCCGCGGTTTGTGGGGCCATTCAAAGTCCTGAGGAGACTGAACGAGGTTTGTTATAGGTTACAGCTCCCCTCCGACTACCGTATTAACCCCTTGTTCCATGTGTCTCTCCTCAGGCCGGTGGTGGCTGGTCCACTCCAGGGACCTGAGATTCTGGAGGTCCCGCCGCCCCCGCTGGACATCGAGGGGGGCCTGGCGTATGCAGTCCGAGCGATAATGGACTCAAGGCGTCGGGCAGGGGGCCTTCAGTACCTCATGGAGTGGGAGGGGTATGGTCCGGAGGAGAGAAGCTGGGTGCGGGTGGAGGACATCCTGGATCCTTCACTGCTGCGGGAATTTCACCGCCTACACCCGGAGCGCCATGCGCCTCGTCCTCCGGGTCGTCCCCGAAGCTGCTGGAGCCGCGCGTAAAGGGGGGGGTACTGTCACGACTTCAGCTGAAGTTGGTCCCTCCCCTGGTTCGAGCGTCTACTGGCGGTCGACGTCACCGGAGTTCTAGCCACCACCGATCTATTTCTCACTTTCTGTTTTGTCTTGTCATTAATCACACCTGGTCATCATTACCCAAATTACATGTGTTATTTATTCCTCTGTTCCCCCATCAGTGTTGTCCGTGATTGTTTCATGTTTTTGGCTCGTTGTGTAAGCAGGTGATTGTCGACGTATCAATTTATTTTGTCCCTTAATAAAATAAGGAGTTTGACAACTGGCTTCCTGCGACTATTTCCTTGGAGACCTGCTGTGAGCCTTAACAATCACACTCTTGTGTTCTCTCTCCATCCCGCTTTGAGACTTAGACCTAGGTCCCAGACCATGTAGGCTTACTGTAAAGCGCTAACTCAACCAAATCCACTAGGACGTCATGACTCTGCCCTCTTGGTCTCACTCTTTCACCCAAAGCATATGCATCTAGAACATGTAGGCCTGCTGTAAAGAGGTATCTCAAAATACACTAGCCAACACCATGCCCACTGCCATGTGGCAGTTGGTCTCACTCTTTCACCCAAAGCATATAGTGAGTACCACTTAATTATTACTACTAATACTAAGTAGATAGTGGTCTTACCTTGGTGGAGGCCATCTCGCTGACAGAGTGTCTGGTCTGCAGGGTCTCCAGCTGGTCCAGGCACCAGTCCAGCTCCTCCAGCGTCTCCGTGGCCAGCTTCTGGTAGGCCTCCTCTGGAAGAGGGAGACAGGGGACAGGGGGACAGGGACAGGGAGGGGTGGTGAATGGTGGTGGTCAGTTTTGAGGCGCTTGACAGGGCTGTGCGATGTCATCTCTTGTGTTTCATCGGCGATGACTCCATAGACGAGCACCATGCCCAGGTTGCCAGTGTGGACGCATGGGTAACTCTTCATAGTAATGGGAGCTTAGAGGGCAAAATCTGTCAATGGGGGAAGATGATTGTCTCTGAGATGATCTCTAGTTGCAGCTAAGTGTCTTTGATAACACCTAAAGTGTCAAAAATCACCCATCGGTCCCTCTCCTGAGAGTAGGTACAGTAGTAGAAGTAGTTCTAGAATCCCAAGGAGCGAAAGTTCCACAGAATGCAGTTATAGCATCCACAATGCACAGTTCTACAACCGAGAGTGAGAGGTTCTAGAATCCACAAAATACAGTTCTAGTATCCACAGTTCTAGAATCTAAGGGAGAAATAGTTCCATAGTGTCACAATAGAATGAGTCCAGCCTTCCAAAAGCCCTTATGGGAAAACACAGTAAAGCAGCCGCCCTGCTCCACGAGCAGAAAACAAAACACATACGCATGGAATCCAGCGGTTACACACAAATCTTTCAACGATCCGGACAGACTTGTGCTTTATCCAGCCCCAAAGATTCCAAGATCTGGGATAGCAGGAAAATCCGTCTCACGCATCACTCCATGATCCACACTCTTCCTAAGGATATTTGGAAGGAAAAACGGGAAAACTCATCATGAGAAGCTGAGGAAGTTATCAACAAAGGAGAAGTCTTAAACAAAGGAAAGACCCCTTCCAAACACACACACACACCTCTTCCTCTACCCCCCTCCTCTAAAGACAGAGAACCCCATTCATAGTCCACACACACACAGAGCCACAGATTAGCTTATTTCCTGTCTCAAATCCCCTTTCTTCCCTGCAACGATGACACACTGGCGATGACTGCTGCTCTGACAGACCGACGGATGGAGAGAAAGATCCAAGCAGGTCTGACTGTGGCTAAAGTAACACATCTATAGGAGGGATGGCTGAGTCAAAATTGCACAAGTCGAAAAAACGCTTGCTTCTTGTGAGAACACTGGTCTGAGAGAGAAGCACAGCTCAGCACACGGGAAGAGCTGGACTGGAGCACCAGGGTACCCAGACTGGACGTGAGTCACAGATTCAAATCTGAAAGTTTTTGAAGTTGCCTCTAACTACTGAACCAGGGTCTGATGTCTACTGAACCCCCTAATGGTTAAGATTGGGGTAAAATGAGGGTAACCTGGTCCTAGATCTTTACCACAGGTGCAACACAGACAGATACAGTGCCTTGCAAAAGTATTCATCCCCCTTGACGTTTTTCCTATTTTGTTGCATTACAACCTGTAATTTAAATGGATTTTTAATTGGATTTCATGTAACGGACATACACAAAATAGTCCAAATTGGTGAAGTGAAATGAAAAAAATTACTTGTTTGAAAAAGAAACGGAAATGTGCATATGTACTCAACCCCTTTGCTATGAAGCCCCTAAATAAGATCTGGTGTAACCAATTACAGTGGGGCAAAAAAGTATTTAGTCAGCCACCAATTGTGCAAGTTCTCCAACTTAAAAAGATGAGAGAGGCCTGTAATTTTCATCATAGGTACACTTCAACTATGACAGACGAAATGAGAAAAAGAAATCCAGAAAATCACATTGTAGGATTTTTTATTTATTTATTTGCAAATTATGGTGGAAAATAAGTATTTGGTCA
>QNTS01000015.1:268745-364174 GCA_003317085.1 Hucho hucho | reverse complement strand
TGACCAAATACTTATTTTCCACCATAATTTGCAAATAAATTCATTAAAAATCCTACAATGTGATTTTCTGGATTTTTTTTCCTCATTTTGTCTGTCATAGTTGAAGTGTACCTATGATGAAAATTACAGGCCTCTCTCATCTTTTTAAGTGAGAGAACCTGCACAATTGGTGGCTGACTAAATACTTTTTTTCCCCACTGTATGTGCAAAACACACACACGCATGCACACACGCACACACTTTAGTTCATGATAGGCCTAGAATAACATAGCAAGTGGTGTTCAAGCTAAAATCTATATTACAGTGGTGCCGGAGTGAAAAACTACCAGTTGAGTTAAGACAAGAAACCAATCTTAAAGACCATACTATCTTTGGAATACTCAATATTAACTTAAAAGATCATTAATCTAGAAATATCTTAATGGCCTACTTTGGAAAGCACAACAACAAACCACCACAGGGCACCAACGTGTAAAACATGCCATTTGTCTTCCTCTGCTGTACATATCTGGTGCTAGTTTTGCACCACCATCACTCACCATGCAACTCCAATGCACTCCAAGATTCACCACAGTCCAAATTCACTTTAAACATCCCTCCTTTTCTCTTTTCTTCCATGGTGTAATCACTGATTCATACATGATTGGATAAGTGAAAGACTATTAACTAATCCAACCCTCTCAGAACCAGATCTGTAATCAATTCAAGGAATGGAGAATGGGATTAGGGAACAATACTCTGTACAGAGCCATGCAACCTGATGTAAGACACACCAACAAGAGTGGGTCATGTTCATTAGGCACAAACCAGAAGAAAACAGACTTAAACCGGGAGAGACTAACTGAACTGGTCCAATAAGAAATGCTCATTTTTGTTTTCTGTTGCAAAGCGTTTTCTGTTGCATGCCCTAGTGAACACAAGCCTAGACTGAGGCCAACTGAAGCTTCATCCTCTAGCACGGCTCAATAGATAATCTACTTCAAAAGTGTGTGTGTGTGTGTGTGTGTTTGTCTTACCTGAGAAAGAGGACTTGGTGATGGGTGGTTGTTGGTTACACATAGGGGACCACCTGGTGAAGGAAACCACAGAGAAAAAGGTGTTTGATCAGGAATGTCTTTCCTTCTCACAACAGAAATAAAGAATATATGTAAAAAAAAAAGTAACTATTTTGCTTAATAAAAATAAATACAACGATGCCCCCCAAAAAAATGATGGACAGTGGTACCCTCTGGGAAGAAACTGGTTGAATTAACGTTGTGTCTATGTCATTTCAACAAAAGAATTCTACGTGATACGTTGAATCAACGTGGAAAACGTAAAGGAATTTTGTCTTTTTTTTTTACATAAATCCAATGACTTGGTGAATTAGTTTTTTCTTCACATTGAATTCAAGTTAGTTGAATTCAAGTTAATTGAAATCAAAACTAGACATTGAACTGACGTCTGTTCCCAGTGGGTAGCCTATGATTCAAGCAGTAAGCTATTTCATCTAACATATCCAGGGAATGCATGATTGATATTTTGATGTGCAACCTGTCAAAATATGATCCAGAATTATGGGATTCATTTTTGTCTCTTCAGACAATTTGCAGACACCTTTGTGCATATTGGCCTATAGGCTATGTTAGTCACCACGGGCCTTATTCCAACTCCCTACCGCACCTTTCCTACGCACTTCTCAGTAGTTGGTATTCAGATTTACCTTATGAAGGTGCACGACAGACTTTGCTGGCATGGTTCCCTTGCGCACGCTGAATAAATGTAATTCAACCTCTGAAAACCCTCCCAATTGATGGCCAACAGATTTTCTTGTGGAGTTCCCATTCAATTGGGTTTTCAGTACATTTATCCTTTTAAATACAGTGTACCTTTAATTAGAATTTTGTCGACAGAACGGGTCCAGAAAATAGGGATCAATGAAAGAAAGCCATCTAAATATATGCATATTGGTCTCTGTTTCAACACCAAGTGGTAGATTTAAAAATACTCTGATCTTGTTGATTATTTAGGCAAATTTTATGGTTAGGAAAGTGTGTATGAATCCTTAAACAGGTATGAAGAGCCTTTACACACAAAATATATTGATGAATCATAGATTCAGTGGTTTGATTCATTTTGAAAAATGGCACATTCAGTTTCTTAACACATGGTCATGTTGGAAGATTAGTGTACATAGAATTATAATAGGGAGAATAGTGTACAATAGTAGGCTATACCCTCCTCTATTGCCTGCACTAACCATGGAACTGTGTGATGACACGGCCAAGTATTGCGCCATGAGTGTTACGACTTGGTTTGCGCTCCGTGCCATTACGATTTAATCAGCCTACATGTCTTATTCTTTATATAATCAACTGTTACTAATGATCCTCATCAACAACCAAATGGCTGTGACGTAGGCTATACCAACTGAAGCGAACTAACAGTAAATTGGCAATTGATTATGTGTTGTTATTAGGACTACTGACATGCGATACTGGTAGTGGCCAATATTTAACATGCTAGAAATTGGAAACAGAGAAAATCGGGGCAGCCTATAATTCAGACATTCAAGAGTGCCCATCACTGCAAGTTAAAAGCTTGAACAATTTAAATTCTGCAAAATGACGCAGCATTTCATAAACTTTACTGTGGGGAAGATGATACAGTACATATACAAGAGTATGTGGACACCCCTTCAAATTTGTGGCTTCGGCTATTTCAGCCAAACCCGTTGCCGACTGTTGTATAAAATCAAGCACACAGCCATGCAATCTCCTTATACAAACATTGGCAGTTAAATGGCCTTACTGAAGAGCTCAGTGACATTCAACGTGGCACCATCATAGGACGCCACCTTTACAAAAAGTCAGATAGTCAAATTTCTGCCCTGCTAGAGCTGCCCCGGTCAACTGTAAGTGCTGTTATTGTAAAGTGGAAACATCTAGGAGTGACAACGACTCAGTCGCAAAGTGGTAGGCCACACAAGCTCACAGAACGGGATCGCTGCGTGCTGAAGCATGTGGCGCGTAAAAATAGCCTGTCCTCGGTTGCAGCACTCACTGACGAGTTCCAAACTGCCTCTTGAAGCAACGTCAGCACAATAACTGTTTGTCAGGAGCATTATGAAATGGGTTTCCATGGCAGAGCAGCAGCACACAAGCCTAAGATCACCATGCGCAATGCCAAGCATCGGCTGGAATGGTGTAAATCTCGCCGCCATTGGGCTCTGGAGCAGTGGAAACGCGATCTCTGGAGGGAGGAATCACGCTTCACCGTCTGGCAGTCCGACGGCCGAATCTGGGTTTGGCGGATGCCATGAGAAAGCTATCTGCCTTAATGCATAGTACAAACTGTAAAGTTTGGTGGAGGAGGAATAATGGTCTGGGGCTAGGCCTCTTAGTTCCAGTGAAGGGAAATCTTAACGCTACAGCACACAGTTACATTCTAGACGATTCTGTGCTTCCAACTTTGTGGCAACAGTTTGGGGAAGGCCCTTTCCAGTTCCAGCAAGACAATGCCCCAATGCACGAAGCGAGATCCATGCAGAAATGGTTTGTCGAGATCGGTGTGGAAGAACTTGATTGGCCTGCACAGAGCCCTGACCTCAACCCCATTGCATAACTTTGGGATTAATTGGAACAGTGACTGTGAACCAGTCCTAATCGCCCAACATCAGTGCCTGACCTCACTAAGTCCCTGCAGCAATGTTCCAACATCTAGTGGAATGCCTTCCCAGAAGAGTGGAGGCTGTTATAGCAGCAAAGGGGAGACCAACTCCATATTAATGCCCATGATTTTGTTCGACAAGAAGGTGTCCACATACTTTTGGTAATGACTGGTTTCACGTCTCCATCGATTATTAGGTAAAATAGATCTAAAACAAGTGTCATTGAAATATACAATTCCTTTATCCAAACGGATTGCTAATTTACCTAGCTCTTATCAATAGCTCTTATCAAGTTGTAAATTACAGTGCATGGAGAATGATGTTACTCGAACCTCCCGGGTTCCAAGTGGAACCCGGCAGGTTCGCTCCACCTTATTCATGGTTTCCTCTCACGTAGTGATGGTGGAATTACAGTATGAGGGAATTAAGTCAAAGTCAGAATATGGCGTATCTGTAGACACCTCCGCCACACCTTAATTTCTTAGATCTCCACCCAGAACCAATAGCAGGTGAATAGCATGCTATTGTTGTGCTTAAGTTCAAGGTCAGAATACACATGGAGAGAAAAATGCATGAAAAGGGAATAACATTACATTTAAGGGCACTTAACTCGGGTTGGAGTCGGGGCCATAATGCACAGGCTATTACAGGTAGCCTAGTGGTTAGAGTGTTGGATTAGTAACTGAAAGGTTGCAAGATCAAATCCCAGAGCTGACAAGGTAAAAATCTGTTGTTCTGCCCCTGAACAAGGTAGTTAACCCACTGTTCCTAGGCCATCATTGAAAATAAGAATTTGTACTTAACTGACTTGCCTAGTTAAATAAAGGTAAAAAATTACCGTTGACATAATAATGGTTTTAGAACAATCTATATCTATAGGAACAACATGTAGCAAAATCAGCTAAAAGTACATCCACTTCCATAAGAGGAAGGCAATCTCGGTGTCGGTAATTTTTGGTTTATCTTCACAGTTCTACTCACTTGTTTGAAGCTCTGTCTTGCTGCAAGTTGGTTAGTGCAGCAAAGTTATTCCGTACTGTTCTCAAACTAGCCAGTACCTACACAGGGTGGGATGCAGTTTGAAACATCAGACATTATGTGAGATACAGTATTGTCAACAGCAATACATGTAAACAAATTAATTTCTTAGTTTATACATAATGTCTTAGTTTACCCCAAACATTTTGTCGTTTACCTCATAGTAATATACAGTACCAGTCAAAAGTTTGGACACACCTATTCAAGGGTTTTTCTTAATTTTTACAATTTTCTACACTGCAGAATATATCTATTTTAATCTATTTTATATTTCCGATTCTTCAAAGTAGCCGCCTTGATGACAGCTTTGCACACTCTTGGTATTCTCTCAACCAACTTCATGAGGTAGTCACCTGGAATGCATTTCAATTAACAGGTGTGCCTTGTTACATGTTTATTTGTGGAATTTCTTTCCTTCTTAATGCGTTTGAGACAATCAGTTGTGTTGTGACAAGGTAGGGGTGGTATACAGAAGATGACCCTATTTGGTAAAAGACCAAGTCCATATTATGGCAAGAACAACTCAAATAAGCAAAGAGAAACGCCAGTCCATCATTACTTTAAGACATGAACGTCAGTCAATACGGAAAATTTCAAGAACTTTGAAAGTTTCTTCCACAGTCGCAAAAACCATCAAGCGCTATGATGAAACTGGCTCTCATGAGGACTGCCACAGGAAAGGAAGACCCAGAGTTAACTCTGCTGTAGAGGATAAGTTCATTAGAGTTACCAGCCTCAGAAATTACAGCACAAATAAATGCTTCACAGAGTTCCAGTAACAGACACATCTCAACATCAACTGTTCAGAGGCGACTACATGAACGTGGCCTTCATGGTCGAATTGCTGCAAAGAAACCACTGGTCGTGCTGCTGCTCCAGTTTCAACTGTTCTGCCTGCTGCTATGGAACCCTGACCTGTTCACCAGACGTGCTACCTAGTCCCGGACCTGCTGTTTTCGAATCTCTTTCTCTACCGCACCTGCTGTCTCTAACTGAATGCTCGGCTATGAAAAGCCAACTGACAATTACTCCTGAGGTGCTGACCTGTTGCACCCTCTACAGCCATTGTGATTATTATTATTTGACCCTGCTGGTCATCTATGAACAATTGAACATCTTGGCCATGTACTGTTATAATCTCCACCCGACACAGCCAGAAGAGCTGGCCACCCCTCAGAGTCTAGTTCCTCTCTAGGTTTCTTCCTAGGTTTCTGCCTTTCTAGGGAGTTTTTCCTATCCACCGTGCTTTTACATCTGCATTGCTTGCTGTTTGGGGTTTTAGGTTGGGTTTCTGTTTAGCACTTTGTGACACTGTCTGATGTAAAAAGGGCTTTATAAATACATTTGATTGATTTATACTAAAGGACACCAATAAGAAAAAGAGACTTGCTTGGGCCAAGAAACACGAGCAATGGACATTAATTAGGCTGGTGGAAATCTGTCCTTTGGTCTGATGAGACCAAATTTGAGATTTTTGATCGCCGTGTCTTTGTGAGACGCAGAGTAGGTGAACAGATGATCTCCGCATGTGTGGTTCCCACCGTGAAGCAGGGAGGAGGAGGTGTGATGGTGTGGGAGTGCTTCGTGGATGACGCTGTGTGTGATTTATTTAGAATTCAAGGCGCACTTAACCAGCATGGCTACCACAGCATTCTGCAGCGATGAGCCATCCCATCTGGTTTGTGCTTAGTTTGTTTTTCAACAGGACAATGTCCCAACACACCTCCAGGCTGTGTAAGGGCTATTTGACCAAGAAGAAGAGTGATGGAGTGCTGCATCAGATGACCTGGCCTCCACAATCACCCGACCTTAACCCATTTGAGATGATTTGGGATGAGTTGGACCGTAGAGTGAAGGAAAAGCAGCCAACAAGTACCCATTATATGTCGGAACTCCTTCAAGACTGTTGGAAAAGCATTCCAGGTGAAGCTGGTTGTGAGAATGCCAAGACTGTGCAAAGCTGACATTAAGGGAAAGGGTGGCTACTTAGAAGAATCTAAAATATATTTTGATTTGTTTAAAAAAATGTTGGTTACTACATGATTCCATATGTGTTATTTCATAGTTTTGATGTATTCACTATTATTCTACAATGTATAAAATAGTAAAAATAAAGTAATAGTAAAATAGTAAAAACCCTTGAATGAGTAGGTGTGTACAAATATTTGACTGGTACTGTGTATATGTATTTATAGAAAGAGGTACTGATGATGCAAGTGAAGTATATCAGTCCCCAAAAATGTAACAACCCACTGGGCACAGACGTCAATGCAAAGTCTATTCCAAGTTAGTTCAATGCAATTCCATTGAAATGATGTGGAAACAATGTTGATTCAACCAGTGTGTGCCAAGTGGGAAAGGTCTAATAACTAATAAACATAATGAAAGTAAAGCATACTGTAACGATAAGACACTGACTTGTGCAAATGGCGTGACTATCAGGTCGTCCCCATGGCTGTCAGAGAGGAAGAAGAGGAGAAGAAGGAGGAAGATGGTTTATTTACTATGTGAAAACATACACAATCATGGCTCTCCTTTCTAATTGGAAAAATAACAATGAGAAAAATCTCACTCATGTTAAGTTACCACATGCATGTGTCAACACAGATTAACCATATACGGAGATAGAATTCAAGAATTCAATATACAATTATGTTTTCATATATTTATGATTATATTTTCTGGAAATATTCAATGTAGACGTTCTGTATTGGAATATAGGGTTTGTTTGTGTGACAAGGTACAGCAAGGCAGGGGGAAAAGACACACTTTCAAACAGCATCAAATCATGAGTAAATTAAAAGTCATCCATTTCCACCAGTGAATGCGGAAGTATCAGATGTGTGGGGAGAGAGGCAGCAGGACCATTGATGTAGCCTGAATGCGGACATCCTGGCTCGGGAAAACATGAAGTGTCATATGTCTTCAGTTGCTGTGCCATCGATTGTGCATACAAGTGTGTTTGAAGCGTAATTAACTATGAAATGAAACAATCTAATGCACTGGACAAATGAAAACGTGACAAAATATCAAATAGAAATTCAGATATGCTGCAAATCATATCATAACCTTGTTGATCTGTATCTAACTTTGAATGGCCCTACATTTGAATTCCTCAATCCATGTTTTATAAGCAGGAGAGTTAGTTAAATAGATATTCCCTGAGATTGAGGCACAGTTCTCTTGTCCCATTCTGTCATTGACAACAACTGTCAGTCAGTCAGTCAGTCTGTATGTGTGCCTGTCCTGTGACTGTTTGTCCGTCAGTCTCTGCATCTCTCTCTATCCTCTGTTTGTCCATATTGAGGAGCTGGGGAACTCTGAGGCAATGAAGGACTTGTAATCTCCCATAGGACAGGGCTAAATCCATCCGCTGACAGAGAGACAAGGACAGTTATAGCCACTAAGAAAGCGATTCTCTCTCCCAGTCATTTATTTCTATGGCCTTCTCTCTCTGCACTTTCTAAACTCTCCCTGGCTCCCCTTCTCCATCCCTGTCTCTACTCCATCTCTCTCACTCTGCCTTCTGTATCTCTTCAACTCCACTCAAGTTATTCTACCCATTTTCTTATCCCTTTTACAAACGCTGAGACGTCCGGGACAGACATCCGGTTAGCTGGGCCCCCGTTCTCGATACCCCAGATGAGTGCAGCCGCTAGACAAGAAGAAGGGAGGTTGGTCTCGGAGCCCGACGGTGTAGCAGTAGGGCTATAAAGGCGTGAGAGCGCATCAGGCTTCACATTCTTGGACCCCGGGCAGTAGGAGATGGTAAAGTTGAACCAAGTACATAGCAGGGCCCATCGAGCTTGCCTAGAGTTGAGGTACTTGGCGATGCAGAGATATTCCAGGTTTATATGATCAGTCCACACTAGGAATGGATGTTCCGCAACCTCTAACCAGTGCCTCCACTCCTCCAATGCCATCTTCACTGCGAGTAGTTCTCAATTTCCCATGCCATAATTCCTCTCAGTGTGACTGGGATCAGAGCTCCTCTCCCTCCTACGTTCCCGTAGCCGCCCAACGATCCGTATGATCAAGGCGATTAGAGAGTTGAGATCCATGGGAATCTCCCGGGCGGCGAGCTCATCTTTAACCTCCTCCGATAATCCATGGAGTAACGTGTCGAAGAGGGGTTCCAGGCACTCTCGGCAGCCAACGTGCAGAAATCGACCGTCTTGGCGTAGTAGGAGTAGCTTCCGAGCAGCCTCTCTCCCGGTCAACGGAGAATCAAACACCTTTTTTACATCTGCCATGAACTCCTTCAGACTGAAGCACACGGTGGATTGTTGCTCCCACACCACTGTAGCCCAGGCGAGAGCCCTCCCGGACATCAGCGTTATCAGGTATGCTATCTTCGAGCGGTCTGAGGGAGAAGAAGAGGGCTGCAGCTCGAAGATGAAGGAGCACTGTGAGAGAAACGCCCGACAGGTTCCTGAATCTCCAGCGTAGCACTCCGGAGGAGGTAAGATGGGTTCTCGGGGAGCCAGGGTGGGCTGGGGAGACGCGCTGCTGACAGTGGGGCTACTGAGAGGCTGGGAGGTTTGTGGCTGGCTGCCTAATAGATAATTTGCGGAATTGCTCCAGCAATGTATTGAAAGCGTGGCCATGACGTTCCACCAAGGTCTGGAATCCTTCCATAAGATTTTGAAATAACTCCTTGTGTCTTCCAATGGTGGCTCCTTGGGAGGAGACGGCGTTGCGGAGCTGGTCCGAGTCTGCTGGGTCAGTCATGGCCATTTCGTACTGACAAGACTCAGGAAAAGACCCAGATGCAGACACAATAGGCAGACAGATGTTTATTACAAAACAGGGGGCAAGCAAACGGCAGATCAAGGGCAGGCAGAGGTCAGTAATCCAAGGCAGAGTCAAACAGGGACAGAATGGCAGGCAGGCACAGGGTCAGGGCAGGCAAAAGGGTCAGAACTAGAAAACTAGAAAACAGAAACTGAAGATACTGGAAAATGGGAAAACATGCTGGAAAGACCTGACAAGACAAGACGAACTGGCAAACGACCAACAGAAAACACAGGTAAAGTACACAGGGGATAATGGGAGAAAATGGGAGACACCTGGTGGGGGGTGGAGACAAGCACAAGACATGTGAAACAGATCAGGGTGTGACAACCGTTCTTTGTCCAATTCAATCTGACCCAATAAACAGAGGTACGTTTAACTTGGCATCTTGATTATGTTCCAAAGAATAAGACCTGGCTTAAAGCCATAATAAGAGTGTGATGTGTATAAACTCTTCTAAATCAAAGTCTAACTCATGAACTATAAGTGGAAGGATATGTTTTGAGAGAGAAACAACCCTGGCGTGTTTTTTGGAGAGTTCTTTGGCTTTGGTCCAATCGTTCGTACAGTATAATATTTTTTTAGTTGAAGACTTTTTCATGCAGATATTACAGAGAATGATGACCACAATATCTTCCCACAAGTTTCTCAACTTCTCACTTTGTTCTTTTCAGGGACAGACATGTCATTTTGTTTTGTCAGTTGTTTTTCAGCGCATATCATAGAATCCCCTCTACTTACAGACTGAAACTACAAACAGAAAAACTACAAAAAATAACAAGTGTAAGTTGTATCAATCTTTAAGTGACAAATTAATGGTTGGCCAAGTGCTTGTTAAGTTTAGCATGTTAGGCTGCAATGAATGGGTGGATTCCCATAACACAGCATGCATGTATTCCCTTACTAACACACTGAAACTGTCCCAAGCATGGATGTGTGTACTCAGAGGAACCACACACACTAGAGGAATTGGGGGGGGGGGGGGGGGCAGCTCCTCGATAGCCACCCCAGGAAGGAGTGCTCTTATGTGGGCAATTGTGCAGGTAGAAGCAGGGTTTGGTAAGGGAAGACAGAGGGTAGGAGCAGTTCAGATAGATTCAGTGTCCTTCAGTCCTGGTCACAGAGATCCAGACAGGGTATGCAGGCTTTTGTTCTATCTCAGCAGTAATACACCTGATTCAACAGTGTTAGGTTAAAACAAAAAACAGCATGCCCTGGAGAGCCCAAGGACCAGGTTTGACGAACCGTGCCTCAGAAGGTCCATCCCAAAGGATATGAAATATCACTATCAAAGTGTTCATTGAGCATAGTCATAAAAGTATGTTTATTCCCCTTTTAAACAGGAATTGTCCGTACGTATTGCAAAATAAGTTGAACGTAGCCTGGATGTAGTAGCCAGACTGTTTGAGCAATCGACAAGGTTGCATGATTTCCAACAATGGCTATGAAGCAATAATACACTGGCACCCAGGCTAGGTTGAAAGGTCGTCCATCCTCAACTCCTTCAGGCCGCTGGAGACATTTCAGTTACATGTCATTATGGCATCACCTGATAGTACTCCTAATTACCTTTTCGCATATCGGGCAAGATTACAGAGCTCCCATGGGCCTTTACATTTTGCACACAGGGTTTTGACAACATTGTACACTGTTGTTCATTTTGTCGAAAAGCCAGTCACCTTCTCAAATTAATTTGTGCATACCACAATATTATATATGTTTTAATTTAGTTTTGGTTCTGATAATGTAATGGCTTTAGATTTAGTGTAATATGTAGCCCCATCTGCTGACAGACTGATGGCTACACATTCCAATTCTGTGGATGTTTGTCGAAGCAAAATTGTGTTTAACATCTGTAGGTATCTTGCTATTTTCATGTATATATGAGAATTCTGAATGAATAAATGACCAGTGTACAAAAACATCAAAACGCCTAGCTCTGTTCCAGGGCATTATTGCTAGTTTCGCTACTACTTAGTAACGCACACTGGACCCCAGCAACCAAACGCCTATTATTGGAATGACTCCAATTCTGTTCAAATTAATATATGAAAAGAGGTAATAAAATAATCAGGATGGAGTTGGAGTAGGAGGCAGTTTCTAAAATGACTTCTATACATGACATGCAGTCTTCAGAGCAAATATGAGGCCCAGATTACAGCACTGATCTCGAGTCGAAACCCGTAAACCAGACTTTGATCCATCCCTTCATGCCATTGAAAGGTGCACCACTGGAGGATTTGGGGGGTTAAGACTCTCAGCAAACTACACACAATACCTCAAAATGATAAAGCAAAAAAAGCTTTAAAAAAAGAAGGGACAAAAAAGAAATACCTTATTTACGTCAGTATTCAGACCCTTTGCTATGAGACTCAAAATTGAGATCAGGTGCATCTTGTTTCCATTGACCATCCTTGAGATGTTTCTACAACTTGATTGGAGTCCACCTGTGGTTCATTTCCGTTTATTAGGACTACTGTACAAGCTGGCGAGCACTATAGCACTTGCTAACTAGGTAGCTAGCTTGCTTAAACAACAGTTTGTGTTACGACTGTCAATAGTCAGGTGAACATGGTACTGATTGTGTCATAACCATGGCAGTGCATTGGCCCTTATGAAGGAGGTGTGAACCTAAGTGTAACTGACTGGACTTCATCAGCGGGGCTGTCACTTACTTTCCACTAATGATGGGCTCAGACCGTCGTGAGGTCAGGCCTGGCCTCTACAGGTGGTTATTCCTATCGATAAGGCACAAAATGGAGGACACTGAGCCATAGTCGCTATGGTTTTCGGAGTGCCACCAATTACCCTTATCACCAGACACAAAATGAAGGACACTGAGCAAGTCGGTTTTGTAGTGTAGTTGTCATTCAGGGTCTCTGTCATGCGTCATTACAACCACACACTGGCATGTAGGATACATACAGTATATCTAGACACAAGCAAGGATGACTTCAGTCCCTGTTTGATCCTTCTATTGTGAGGATCTCAAAACAGAGAAAACATTGAGGACAGGGGTCTGGTATGTAACTATAAGGCATTAAAGATAGGGCAGATGGATAAAGAGAGAGAGAGGATGACGAGCAGCAGGAAGAGATGGATTGGAGGATCCCATTGTATCCGGAGCGATAGAATGACAGGGGTAGGCAACCCTTGTCCTGAGTGCCTTAGGTACTGGAGGGTTTAGTTCCAACCAGGCACCACACCTGTCTCTACTAATTACCTACCAACTGAGCTAATTGATTGATTCATTGGCAACATTTAACCAACCTGGACTCTAAGTCTAAAGCAGAAAAAAAGGTTTTGAATACAATGTATAACTCCTGCTCTAGGGGCTCCATCAGAAGTCCTCTTATTGATGTAGGCCCAGATGAGTGACTGAGTCAAAAGTATATGATGACTCCAGAAGGCGTATACAGGGCCGTTTATTGCAATAACTGATTAAGTGCGGAGTCATGCTGTGTAAAAGATAGAGGGCCTGGTGCCCTGGTCTGTAATGTCTGTTTAAATACCTTGATGACTAGTGTGAACAGACTTATGATATTTCCCTGGCAAAAGAGTCAAACATTTGTAGCAGGGGAAAAAAGACTAGCATAAGATTTACTTCCGAAGTAGCATTATTTTTATCAATTTAATAACAGCTTGATGCAAATATTTGAAACTTGGGAGGGATTCGTTGGGAGGCATTTTAATTAAATAGGGACGAAAAATTCAGCGACATGGTACCTATTGGCAGGCCGATGAGTGATTTACAATTGCGGCAGCTAAATAACAGGGGCCCACTGATTACTGCAGGGCAGTTTAGTACTGGATCTTTTCCTAGGGGCCCTATCCTATCTTCACTTTCGGCCCGACCTGACCTCAACAAACTCTCTGGGAGACAAAATGGAACTTAACATTTGAGTCATGTTTGGGGGGCACGTCAGTCAAATAATTTCAATCACTGTTAAAGACCATTATTTGACTTCCCATAACATAACTAAATGCCTCTTCTGATGGGAACACATGCTTGTTTTATAATCTTTGGAACAATGGTACATCTTCGGCATGTTAATAGTCAACCGTTTAGCTGGTTAGCCAGACAATAAATTACCCAACTAAACTCAGTTGTACAGATGTAGGATCTTAATTTGAGCCAGTTTGCTACAGCAGAATAATAATCCTACAGCAATGGGGATTGTGAATTATTATATGGATTATAATTAATTGACAGGGGTTAATACATTTTTGGTAAGGCAAAATCAAGTCTGACATTTCATAGTGGAAATTACACATTTCAGAACCTCAAATACAGTACACGTTTTAAATTTCCTGCATTGCAGGAATGCTCTCCTGCAACAGGGTGATCAAATGAAGATTCTACATCTATAATTTGTATTATTACAGAAAGAAAGAAAGTCACAACCAACAGAGGTAATCAGAGGGAGACACAGAAGAGATGAAGTACAAGAGATGTGTAGGATTTGCTCTCACATGTCACTGTTGATGGAGGAGTTGGGTGACAGGTCGTAGTCTGAGTCGGACCGGTAGAGGAAGGACTCTCTCCACTGGCTGTGAACAAAGTTGGCCTGCAGGATGAGCCTTGACTCCGGGCTGACCATGGGGTCCAGCGGGATACGCCCTGGCGACGAGCCATTATCCACGTCAAACCTACGAAGAGAGATAGACAGAGATGGAAGGTTAGAGGAGAGGTGTTCACATTCACAATCTTCGTTTTAGGCTGAGAATATATGGTTTTGCTCATTGGTGTGCCTCTTTTTAATTTTTATTTATGCACAATATTTCTGGAGAGCACCCCCAGAGGTAAAAGTTACATATTGAACAACCTGATTATAGCCTCTGTAGAACTATAGTGTGATAATAAGCAACACGGGTCAGGACACTGACTATAGGAAAATAGAGTGTATAATAGCTGTACAATTTCTTGACACACAAACACAGGTGAGTTGCTGTCACACCAGCCTTCGCTTTGGCTCCCCCTCCTGTCCAGCTCAGGCGTTCGGCGTCGCCGGCCTTCTAGCTGCTGCCGAACCTACTGCTGGCAAACGCCCTTCACTCTTCAACCCCGGACTTGTCTCGTCATCATTACACACACCTGGTTCCAATCCCCACTCTATCACTGTATATATACTCCCTGCCATTTGTTTTTGTCTTTGTAAATGTTTTTGTTTTAGTTTATGAAGATTATTTTGAGCACAACAGCGTTTGGGTTTTGTCCCGCTTTGATCTATGGTGCTTAAATAAATTCAGTAGTTCTAAACCTGCGACTGTCTTCTGCCTACTCCTCTCTACACCAGTGACTGTTGCCTCATTAGCACAGCTGGTTACTCAAGCAACAATGACCAGGGATGGGGAGTAACAGATTACAAAAGAAACTGTAACTGTAATCTGCGAGTTGGATAGACTTCAACATCTGCAAATTATTGAGATATCAAAGTGTCACCCATAGAGATCCTATTAAATTAATGAAGAATTCTAATTCGTAATTCTATGGGGTCACCCCCCAAAATTTTAAAAATAGGCCTAGAGCAAATGTAACATATGGCATTACCTTTTTCATATGTCATGCAAATAGCCATTTTCAGTAGTACTCAAAGAATGCCATTCCACGAGAGCAGCATTTAACTTTTAAACATGTTTTGAAGCAATGAGCACTCCATGACAAAAACATAAACAACAGAGTAGGCTAATAAGTCCTTTGTATTTGGGTTATGTTCAGTTAAAACAATTAGAAAAATCAATTTTTCCAAGTCCTATTCTCAAAAATCACAGGGTATTTGATTAATTGAAATCACTGGAAATCTCACAGACTTTGGTTTTTAATGTAAATATATTGCCTACTTGTTTTATTATCTGTATTGAAGTAGAAAGCAATGGGTTAGAAGCCTTTGTAACCCATAAAATAAAATTAAACATCCATTTAAGGTCAGCTATTTAAACTCTAACATTGATTTATCTTGCAATAGATGTCATTCAATTGGTAATATTATTTTTTGTCTTCTTCTAATGCCTCTTCAGGGGAAAGTAACTGAAAGTAATCATATTACGTTGCTGAGTTTGGGTAATCCAAAATGTACGTTTCTGATTACAATTTTGGACAGGTAACTAGTAACTTTTTTTATTTATTTTATTTATTTCACCTTTATTTAACCACGTAGGCCAGTTGAGAACAAGTTCTCATTTACAACTGCGACCTGGCCAAGATAAAGCAAAGCAGTGCGACAAAAACAACAAAACAGAGTTACACATTAACAAACATACAGTCAATAACACAATAGAAAAATCTATGTACAGTGTGTGCAAAGGTAGAAGATTAGGGAGGTAGGCAATACATAGGCCATAGAGGCGAAATAATTACAAATTAGCATTAACACTGGAGTGATAGATGTGCAGATGATGATGTGCATGTAGAGATACTGGGGTGCACAAGAACAAGAGGGTATGTAATAATATGGGGATGAGGTAGTTGGGTGTGCTATTTACAGATTGGCTGTGTACAGGTACAGTGATCGGTAAGCTGCTCTGACAGCAGATGCTTGAAGTTAGAGAGGGAGATATAAGTGTGTAACTGTAACAGCTTAGATTTTAAAAGTAACCTACCCAACCCTGACAATGACGTAGTTGTCCTCCCGCTGGGGTTGAGAATGGATTTCACCCGTTACCTAAATTAGCGTCTGCCACAGTGGCAGCACATAGGCAGAGGGGGAACCTTGGGAAAGCCTGTGTAAACAGGCAAAGTTATCCCATAAGAGAAAGGCCTACTCACAATCACACACGCTTGTGCAGACATGCAGACAGACAGACACACATACACACACACCACCCAACCGCAGGCACTCACAAGGGATGACGTCATCCCCACAGTGACCCTACGTACATACCCCAACCAGAAGCCAGAAGATTCCAGGCAACATCCGAACTGAGCTAAAGGCTAGAGCTGCCGCTTTCAAGGAGCAGGACTCTAACCCGGAAGATTATAAGAAATCCCGCTATGCCCTCCAACGAACCATCAAACAGGCAAAGCGTCAATCCAGGACTAAGATCGAATCGTACTACACCGGCTCTGACACTTGTTAGATGTGGCAGGGCTTGCAAACCATTACTGACTGCAAAGGGAAGCACAGCCGTGAGCTGCACAGTGACATGAGCCTACCGAACGAGCTAAACTACTTCTACGCTCGCTTCGAGGCAAATAACATTGAAACATGCATGAGAGCACCAGCTGTTCCGGATGACTGTGTGATCACACTCTCCGCAGCCGATGTGAGTAACATCTTTAAACAGGTCAACATTCACAAGGCCACAGGGCCAGACGGATTACTAGGACGTGTAATGCGAGCATGCGCTGACCAGCTGGCAAGTGTCTTCACTGACATTTTCAGCCTCTCCCTGTCCAAGTCTGTAATACCAACATGTTTAAGCAGACCACCATAGTCCCTGTGCCCAAGAACACTAAATGACTACCGGCTCGTAGCACGCTCGTTTGTAGCCATGATGTGCGTTGAAAGGCTGGTCATGGCTCACATCAACACCATTATCCCAGAAACCCTAGACCCACTCCAATTTGCATACCGCCCTAACAGATCCACAGATAATGCAATCTTTATTGCACTCCACACTGCCCTTTCCCACCTGGACAAAAGGAACATATCTGTGAGAATGCTATTCATTGACTACAGCTCAGTGTTCAATACCATAGTGCCCTCAAAGCTCATCAATAAGCTAAGGACCATGGGACTAAACACCTCCCTCTGCAACTGGATCCTGGACATCCTGACGGGCCGCCCCCAGGAGGTAAGGGTAGGTAACAACACATCCGCAAAGCTGATCCACAACACAGTGGCCCCTCAGGGGTGCGTGCTCAGTCCCCCTGTACACTCACGACTGCACGGCCAGGCACGACACCAACACCATCATTAAGTTTGCCGATGACACAACAGTGGTAGGCCTGATCAACGGGTCAGAGACCTGTTCATGTGGTGCCAGGACAACAACCTCTCCCTCAACGTGATTAAGACAAAGACAAATTAGATGATTTTGGACTACAAGAAAAGGAGGACTGAGCATGCCCCCATTCTCATCGACGGGCTGTAGTGGAGCAGGTTTAGAGCTTCAAGTACCTTGGTGTCCACATCACCAACAAACTAACATGGTCCAAGCACACCAAGACAGTCGTGAAGAGGGCAGACTGAAATGATTTGGCATGGATCCTCATATCCTCAAAAGGTTCTACAGCTGCATCATCAAGAGCATCCTGACTGGTTGCATCACAGAGGGTAATGCGTACTTCCCAGTACATCACTGGGGCCAAGCTTTCTGCCATCCAGGACCTCTATACCAGGCGGTGTCAGAGGTAGGCCCTTAAAAATGGTCAAAGACTCCAGCCACCCTAGTCATAGACTGTTCTCTCTGCTACTGCACGGCAAGCGGTACCGGAGCGCCAAGACTATGTCCAAGAGGCTTATAAACAGCTTCTACCCCCAAGCCATAAGACTCCTGAACAGCTAATCAAAGGGCTACCCAGACAATTTGCATAGCCCCCCCCCCCCCATTTTACACCGCTGCTACTCTCTGTTATTATCTATGCGTAATCACTTTATTAACTCTACCTGCATGTACATATTACCTCAATTACCTCAACTAACTGGTGCCCCCGCACATTGACTCTGTACTGGTACCCCCCCGTATATAGTCTCACTATTGTTATTTTGCTGCTGCTCTTTAAATACTTGTTCATTTTATTTCTTATTCTTATTCATATGTTTTAAACTGCATTGTTGGTTAGGGGCTTGTAAGTAAGCATTTCACTGTAAGGTCTACACCTGTTGTATTCGGCACATGTGACTAATAAAATTTGATTTGATTTGATTCCCCTTGTATGACGTGGGAACCATACCACACCAGGCCCCTACCTACATCATCATTGGCCTTATCCGTTTCAATCCGCTCCCTGAAGACAATTCAGCCAAAGTGGGCCACTTCACAAGGAGGCCTATATCGAGGCCTGGGGCTGATGAAGCCTGTGTGTATTCATGCTTATAATTGTCCTCTGTTTGTACTATGACCATGCTCTCTCCAGTACGTCAGTCTTTGTGTGACGCAGAGGGCCAGGGTCTATAAATATAAATGCCACCATGACATAGTTATTCCATTAGATAAAAAAGTGTAACAGTGACTTCTCCTGTGTCTTGCTTTGTATCGGTGTCACAAGTGTTCTGTGTCAATGTTCTTAAGTTAGAAGTTGTACAACCTACTTCTCATAGATAGGTACAGTACCAGTCAAAAGTTTGGACACACCTACTCTTTCCAGGGTTTTTCTTAATTTTTTACATTGTAGAATAATAGTGAAGACATCAAAACTATGAAGTAACACATATGGAATCATGTAGTAACCAAAAAAGTGTTAACTTCTTAGGGAGCGGCTGCATAGGTGACGGTTTTGGAGAGTCTGGCGTGCCCAAAGTAAAATGCATGCCACTCAGGCCCAGAAAATAGGATATGCACATAATTAGTACTATTGGATAGGAAACACTCTGACGTTTCTAAGTGTTAAAATAAACATACACTCATATTGTCTTAACTATATCGTCCGCTTTTGGTCTCCTTTTAGGTAGGCCTAAACGTCAAAAAAAACATTTACTCGTAGAAGAGGTAACACGGATAACGTATGTTGAAATACATCCTGACTCTGACGTCATGGATACCGAAGGTGATCTACAGTTGTCAGATATATGTTTCAGACCCTTAAGATCGAGTGACCAGAACCGATAGGAACAGGAAAATGTTCAGGCGACCACTTTTGTAAACAAGGTTTGACGCGCGCGAGATTGTGAACGCGCACCACTTTATTTTTCTTTCCTATCGTTCACGTTATCGTCCGGTTGAAATATTACAGCAAATATACCCAAAAGGATACCTAAGGATACATAAAAAATTATGTTGGATTTGTTTGTAGAAAGTGTATAGGTATAATTTGAACGTGTTGTCTTCACGGTTCAATGGGTGACTCAACGGTGGATTTTATGATCATAACGCGCCAACCAAACGGAGATTTATGGATATAATAAATGACTTTTTCTAACAAAAGAAGCATGGATTGTCTTTGTTGGACACTTGGGAAGCCCTCAGCAGAAGTTCATCAAAGGTAAGCGATTTTATATTAGCGATTTTATGCGTTTTGTGGGACCCGTTATGGATTTATGCTAATGCATAAATATTAGAGGCGCTACCCTCAAACAATCAAATGTTGTGCTTTCGCCGTAAAGCCTTTTTGAAATCTGATAACGCTGTGATATTTCCAAGAATCAGAGCTTTTGATGACTATGCAACACTTGTATATTGATGAATGTTTAATAATTCAACTTTTGGATTTTGAATTTGGCGCCTCACATTTCACCGGGTAGTGTCGGGAGCTAGCGCCCCACCACTCCGTAAGTAGTTAAACAAATCAAAATGATTTTGGTTTCTGAAATGACTGCCTCGCCTGGTTCACCAACTACTTCTCAGATACACTGCATCGCAGTGCTAGCTGTGCCACTAGAGATCCTGGATTGAGTCCAGGCTCTGTCGCAGCAGAGCGTCGTCCGGATTAGGGGAGGGTTTGGTCGGCCGGGATGTACTTGTCCCATCGCACTCTAGCGACTCCTGTGGCGGGCCGGGCGCATACACGCTGACACGGACGCCTGGTGTACGGTGTTTCCTCCCAGACATTGGTGTGGCTGGCTTCCAGGTTAAGTGGGTATTGTGTCAAGACGCAGTGCGGCTTGGCTGGGTGGTGTTTCAGAGTAAGCACGGCTCTCGACCTTCGCCTCTCCCAGTCCGTACGGGAGTTGCAGCGATGGGACAAGAATGTAACTACCAATTGGATACCACGCAATTGGGGAGAAAAAGGGGTAAAAAATATGTATATAAATAAATAAATTGCAGCCCAAATAAATGCTTCACAGAGTAACAGACACATCTCAACATCAACTGTCCAGAGCAGACTGCATGAATCAGGCCTTCATGGTTGATTTGCTGCAAAGAAACCACTACTAAAGGAAGCCAATAAGAAGAAGAGACTTGCATGGGCCAAGAAACACGAGCAACGGACATTAGACCGTGGAAATTTGACCTTTGGTCTGAGGAGTCCAAATTTGAGATTTTTGGATCCAACCGCTATGTCTTTGTGGGACGCAGAGTAGGTAAACGGATGATCTCTGCATGTGTGGTTCCCATCGTGAAGCATGGAGGCGGAGGTGTGATGGTGTGGAGGTGCTTTGCTGGTGACACGGTTGCGGATTTATTTAGAATTCAAGGCACATTTAACCAGCATGGCTATCATAGCATTCTGCAGCCATACGCCATCCCATCTGGTTTGCGCTTAGGGGACTATCATTTGTTTTTCAACAGGACAATGACCCAACACACCTCCAGGCTGTGTAAGGGCTATTTGACCAAGAAGGAGAGTGATGGAGTGCTGCATTAGATGACCTGGCCTCCACAATCACCCGACCTCAACCCAATTGAGATGGTTTGGGATGAGTTGGATCTCAGAGTGAAGGAAAAGCAGCCAACAAGTGCTAAGCATATGTGGGAACTCCTTCAAGACGGTTGGAAAAGCAATCCAGGAGAAGCTGGTTGTGAGAATGCCAAGAGTGTGCAAAGCTGTCATCAAGGCAAAGGGTGGCTACTTTGAAGAATCTCAAATATAATATATATTTTGATTTGTTTAATTCTTTTTTGGTTACTACATGATTTCATATGTGTTATTTCATAGTTTTGATGTCTTTACGATTATTCTACAATGTAAAAATAAAGAAAAAACATGGAATGAGTAGGTGTGTCCAAGCTTTTGACTGGTACTGTATATCAGCGTGTACAATCAGTATTTACATGCTCAGTTTGCCTGCTCATAATGCATCAAACACACTTTCTGCCCTGTTTGCTCAGTTAGTTGCAACATGATGCCAGCAATGCCATAGAGTTGAGACTGCAATCACTATGCAGTTGGTATAAGGTAGCACATTACACGTCACTATTCCCTAACTTCACTCTGGAAAAGACAATCTGATCTGATTGCATCATACAGCCTAAAGTATGGCCATTTAGTAGATGCTATTATGCTAAGCAACTTTGATCGGTATTCAATGAACTGCAGATAGTGGGTTTCATCACTGCATCATCGCTACATCACTGCTTGGTATGGCAACAGCACCGCCCTTGATCACATGGCACTACAGAGGGTGGTGCGGACAGCCCAGTACATCACTGGGGACGAGCTCCTTGCCATCCAGGACCTCTATATCAGGCAGTTTGAAAGGAAGGCCCGGAAAATCAGTAAAGACTCCAGCCACCCAAGCCATAGACTGTTCTCTCTGCTTCAGCACCGCAAGCGGTACCGGTGTGTCAAGTCGGACACCAACAGGCTCCTGGACAGCTTCTATCCCCAAGCCATAAATAAGACTGCTAAATAGCTAACAGAATGGCTACACAGACTATCTGAGTTGACCCTTGTATTTGATTTTTGCACAATTACAGGACTCTACACACTCACGCACACTGACACTCCAACGCACACATTACATGCACACACATTTATACTGATTCTACACACACACACACTCACGTGCAGTCATAATTTACGCTGCTGCTTCTCTGTTTATCATATATCCCGATGCCCAGTAATACTCAAATCAGTTTTGTTTTCAAATCCATTTTGGAATACTGACTGTCCAAACAGCAAGTTACAAGTGACCAAATCAGATTTGTGTGTGTTCAGACAGCAGTCATTTGCTGACATGGCTAATCTAGTTGTCATAGTAATGACAAGTGTGTGCGCAGTGGTGTATGCTGATTTGTGGTGGTGCTCATGCTTCCCATCACACAGAAGTTACGTAGCAAGCTAAGGTGACAACAATGCCTACCATGGACGTTTCACAGTTGCTTTGAATGTTCAAAATAATAGTGTAAGAACACTTTCAAAGCATCAAAGGATAAGATGATCCAACTATTGAACAAGTCCTTTTTAGCTAGCCAGAGCAGTCAACTAGCTAACTAGGTAGCTGTTTAGCTTTCTCGCACATTCACTAATTTGTTTGTAAACAATTAAAAGGTACAATATGCAGAAATTGCTGCAGCTTTTCCTGGTTGCAAAAATTCGAATAGTTTGCATAATTTCAGTTTATGTGACAAAGTGCAGGTAATCATAGTACCAACTAAACCTCTGTGAAATATATTTTCACTAACCCAAAATATTGTATTTTCCACTGTTTGAAGCTGGTGTACAAAACTGGAAGTGAAAGAGGCAAAATCTAAACTTAAGAACGGGAAACATAGAAATAGACCACATAGAACATATCTACCTCGTCTTAGACTTGCTTTCAATGAGGATGACAGATCTATAACTCACATTTGAATTTGGTCACGTCGATGAAAAAGTTACATATTGCAGCTTTAACAGGCTAATTAGCTACTATAGCTACCACAAGTTACTATCAAACTGTCAACAGAGTAGTTTGCAAGCAAGAATATATGCCAAATAACAGTCTACAAACCCTTAAAAGGCTTCAAACCACTTACTAAGGTGGTTTGAAATATGGCTTGACATATCCGATTCCATATGCTTTTTTGCTGTTTAGACTGCAGGAAAAAGAACAGATCGGAATCGGATATGCAAAAAAAATTGTATTAGAGTCACTTCAAACTGCCAATGTGAACAATGTTATAGTTTTAGTGCTAGAGCATGGCTCTCCAACCCTGTTCCTGGCGAGCTACCATTCTATAGGTTTTGTTCCAACCCTATTTTAGCACACCTCATTCTAATAATTAGCTAGTTGATAAGCTGAATCAGGTTTGTTCCAACTGTGGTTGGTGTAAAAACCAACAGGAGGGTTAGGGTTAGGGTTAGGGTTAGGGTTAGCTCTCCAGGAACAGGGTTGGAGAGCCCTGTGCAAGAGCAATAGCAAAATTGTCCACCCCTTTGGGTCTCCAGGACCAGGATTGGGAAATAATGCATTAAGCCATTTGAACAATAACAGTCAGATATGCTCTGCCGATAAACACACTAACATAATGTACCGTAACACTGTATGGTTTACCTGAATGTCATGAAGTGCTGTAGTGAGTGGTTGTTAGGACAGTGTGTTACCTAAGAGCTCACCTCACTAAGCTGTACAATACCAGAGCTTAGGAAGTGGAGAAGCTGAGAAAAGCATTTAGGCAGCAACATGTGGTACATAACCAGAACAGCAAGGACAGTGTTCTGGCTCGCTAGGCTCATGCTGTCGCAAGAATAAGGCCTCTGTCTCTATCACAACAGCAGTGATATGGGGACTTTCAGAAGCTATTCCGAATGTTATAAGAGACTATTGTAAGAGACAAGCACCAGTTTAAGGTACCACCAAGTGTATTGTATTAAAAAAGAGAGCCCCAAGCCGAGACACAGGAACACGATTACCCCTGTACAATTTCAGAAGTCTCCCTACCTCTTCACTTGATTGCATTCAATTTATTTGACATGGACAATGAACATGAATCAATACTTCTAAATGTGCTCCCAAAAATATATATTTTTCCTCTGCATCTAATCACTAACTAGATCGAGAGGAGCACCGTGCACTTCACAATAAAAACAACCCGGCAACAAGGGGTCCTACCTGTAGGATTTGAGCAGGCGTTTTCTCTTGGTCCCATGGCCCAAGACGTGGCCGGGAGGCACAGGAGTCCAGGTGCACAGTCCAGAGGTCCAGAATGTGTGGTCCAGAGGGTCCATGACAGACCTCAAAGAAGGGGACTGGAAGCGACACAGCAGAGGGAGGCTGACTGTGTGTCAGCATAAAATGCTGCTGCAACTATGTTGTACTTCCTGGAGATGCTCGCAAGACACTCAAAGCTCTCTTCATTACCTCTCACTTTCATTCTTGCTCTCTCTCCAACCAGACACACCTCCATTTCGCTCTGGTGCAAAAGGGCCAGTTCCCCTCCTCCCTTTATAAGCTTATTAGTGAATGTGCTCACTGCAGGGCTTGCCTTGGCCTCTCTGTCATGCAATGTGGTAGCAGCAGAGTATACAGTAGTAAACTAGGCTGTGCTGTTGTACAGTTTTGAATGATAACAAACTAGTATCCAGGTTACTGCACTAATATAATGAAATAGAAACTGAGTTAGAAGAAATTAGTCTTCTTTAATGGACAGTCAACCCCACAGTGGCACTCATCAAGACTGTGGTTTCTGAAACATATTCTTCAACTGAGAACTATTTTATTTTATGTTGTGCCACTTTATGTTTTTCTACTGCAACGGAAATACTCTTGAACTGAGAAAGGGCAGCAGGTGGTTTCAAATAGGTTAACTTTTTGCCTTTCCGCCTAGCTCCTTCACAAATGTGACCGACCGGCTCGATCTTATGTAATTAAATTAAATTTTAAATTGTGGAGTGGGAGGTTCCTGGTTAAGAAGCAGACGCGATCACCAGGATGGAACACAGGAGCCTCACGGAAGTGGCGGTCCGCCTGCTCCTTCTGGCAACGGACGGCGCTTTGGAGCCTTAAATCTGTTAGGGATCGGATCCCGCTTGCGGGATCGATTTGACAACATCCGGTGAAATTGCAGAGCGCCAAATTCAAAATACAAAAATCGTAATGTTAAACATTCATGAAAATACAAGTGCCTCTTTATATCCCAAAAACGCTGTTTGGTTGGTGCGTTTTGTTCAGTAATCCACCCGTTCCACTCGTTCAACATACAGACATAGGAAACCTAAAAAAGTTACCGATAAACTTCGTCCAAACAAGTCAAACAACAATTCTAATCAATCCTCAGGTACCCTAATATGTAAATAAACGATAATATTTCAGACGGAGAATAGCGCGCTCAATAGAAAAGAAAAATAACGAAGAGTGCGCACACAGTCATGCGCGCAAAATAGTAGTGTCAGTTCCAACAGCCACTTGTCAGAACTTCTATTTCTTGTTAGTTTTTCAAAAAACAAGCTTGAAGCCATGTCTAAAGACTGTTGACATCTAGTGGAAGCCATAGGAACTGCAATCTGGAAGCTAATTCCGTCTATAGTGAATAGCAAGTCAATGGAAAAACTGTGACTTAAAAAAAACACATTTTCCGGATAGATTTTCCTCGGGTTTTCGCCTGCCATATCAGTTCTGTTATACTCACAGACATTATTTTAACAGTTTTAGAAACTTCAGAGTCTATCCAACACTACCAATTATATGCATATCCTAGCTTCTGGGCCTGAGTAACAGGCAGGTTACTTTGGCACGTCAGGCTCTCCGTACTTCCGAACACTGCCCCCTAGGCTGAAGAGGTTAAATGGGCGGCGTTCCAAACCTCCTCTGCACGCAGGAACCACTAGTCCACTGCAGGTGCTTGGGTCTGGCTCGGGATCCATGGGGCCAGCTGATATCCCAGGACGCACTGGAAGGGAGTCAGCCTGGTGGAGGAGTGACGATGTGAGTTCTGGGCATTCTCCGCCCAGGGAAGGAACCAGGCCCACTCCACCTGCCAGTCCTGGCAGTGACTCTTAAGGAACTTACACAGCTCCTGGTTGGTCCTCTCCACCTGCCCATTGGACTGAGACCGGTACCTGGATGTGAGGCTGGCCGACGCCCCCAGCTTCTCCATGAAGGCTCTCCACACCCGCGACGTGAATTGGGGCCATGTTCAGAGACAACGACCTGCTGGAACAGTACCTCAGCGACCTGGAGAGCGGCAGGGAGACAAGAGAGAGGGCTAAAACAACAGGATTTGGAGAATATGTCCACAACAACCATAACAGTGGTGAAACCATCAGGCAGGGGGAAGATCAGTAACAAAATCTATGGACAGATGGGAACAAGGCCACTGAGGCACGGGAAGGAGTTTCCCTGCTGCAGCATGTCGGGGAGATTTCGATTGGGCACATACGGAGCAGGAGTTGACGTAGTGGGCGGAGTATGCCCAGCCTTCGGAAAGTATAACCTAGCAATGATTGGCTGAGATAATGGATGAGCTGGACATGCCGAGAGAGGAGTTCGGATTGGTCTGCCATGTAGCAGGCTTCTGTCTATAACATGAGCTGCTCCGTATGTGTAGATAATCCTTTCTACAGCGGCTTTTTTACAGCGACTCCATTATGCAAATAATCATTTCAGTGTACTGTTTACACCTTCTGTATCCTGTGCATGTGACAAATAATCTTAAGATTTTATTTGATATATTTTGTGTTTACCAGTCACGGTAATGTGAAGAACATGACCTGCATGAAAGTCAGATTAGGATATAGGGCAAGGACTAGATAAAGTGTGTGTTTACTATTACTTTTTGCTACTACTTTCACCACATTTAGTCTTAATCTTTGGTTGTTTACTACACTACCTTACTCACTCAAGTTAGCACATGGCCTCACATGCGAATCCTTAAAGAGATGGGTGGGGCTAAGGCTTAAGAGGGTGTGAACGATGCTGAATTAGTGTAGATGAAGAGCTCTCCAGTAGGTGTTACAAACTATTCACAGGCCATTTTCTCAAAAGTGGGGTTACAAATTCATCCACCTTCAAAGCAGGGTTCCCATTGTTCCTCAATTGCAGTGTATGACATACCATTTTCTAGCTCAGAGCCTCTATTTATCCAATGTAAAAAACATAATTTCAAATGTTGCTACATAAGACCAAATCATGGTGGTGGGTGACATATATGTTATTGGTTTACTGTTAGTATTGGTTGTAGGACTACAAAAATAATTTTAAAAGTAACAATGCATAGAACTAGAACATGCATGGCCAACCTTGCTCCTAAAGATCTAGCTACTGGCTGTGCAGGTTTCTGTTCTAGCCCTGCCCTGGCATTCTGCTTATTATTTGTATTAGACACTATTCATTTAAATATTCGATCATCTCAGGTCTGCACAACGCATCACCAGGGGCAAACTACCTGCACTCCAGAACACCTACAGGGGGGCTACTCACAGAGGTGACTAGGATCCAGGACCGTCAAGACACGTCTGAGTCCTGTTGACTCTAAACCTCTTTATGCGTCTAAGTTTCTCCTCAGCATTAAACAAAAGATTACTAGATCAACCAGACCGACAAAACGGCCCTCTAAACATGTTAGGGACTTACTTATCACGACTCCGGTGTTAAAAGAGTTCCGTTCTGGAAAAAAATGCTGTTGGCTCATTCAACCGTGGATTGATGGCAGCATTCGCGCAAAACTGAAAGCACAAACCACTGTTTTTAATCATGGCAAGGTGACCGGAAACATGACCGAATACAAAAAGTGTAGCTATTCCCTCCGCAAGGCAATCAAACAAGCTAAGCGTCAGCATAGAGACAAAGTAGAGTCGCAATTCAACGGCTCAGACACGAGACGTATGTGGCAGGGTCTACAGTCAATCACGGATTACAAAAAGAAAACCAGCCCCGTCGCGGACACCGATGTCCACCGATGTCCCAGACAAACTAAACAACTTCTTTGCTCGCTTTGAGGACAATACAGTGCCACTGACATGGCCCACTATCAAAACCTGCGGGCTCTCCTTCACCGCAGCCAACGTGAGTAAAACATCCTGGACTTTCTGATGGGCCGCCCCCAGGTGGTGAGGGTAGGAAACAACATCTCCACCCCGCTGTTCCTCAACACTGGGGCCGCACAAGGGTGCGTTCTCAGCCCTCTCCTGTACTCCCTGTTCACCCATGACTGCGTGGCCATGCACGCCCCCAAATCCATCATCAAGTTTGCAGTCGACACTACAGTGGTAGGCTTGATTACCAACAACGACGAGACGGCCTACAGGGAGGAGGTGAGGGCCCTAGGAGTGTGGTGTCAGGAAAATAACCTCAAACTCAACGTCAACAAAACAAAGGAGATGATCGTGGACTTCAGGAAACAGCAGAGGGAGCACCCCCCTATCCACATTGACGGGACAATGGTGGAGAGGGTGGAAAGTTTTAAGTTCCTTGGTGTACACATCACGGACAAACTGAAATGGTCCACCCACACAGACAGCATGGTGAGGAAGGCACAGCAGCGCCTCTACAACCTCAGGAGGCTGAAGAAATTTGGCTTGTCACCAAAAACACTCACACACTTTTACAGATGCACAATCAAGAGCAGGCTCGGAACCGTAAGGCTCTCCAGAGGGTAGTGAGGTCTGCACAACGCATCACCAGGGGCAAACTACCTGCACTCCAGGACACCTACAGGGGGGCTACTCACAGAGGTGACTAGGATCCAGGACCGTCAAGACACGTCTGAGTCCTGTTGACTCTAAACCTCTTTATGCGTCTAAGTTTCTCCTCAGCATTAAACAAAAGATTACTAGATCAACCAGACCGACAAAACGGCCCTCTAAACATGTTAGGGACTTACTTATCACGACTCCGGTGTTAAAAGAGTTCCGTTCTGGAAAGAAATGCTGTTGGCTCATTCAGCCGACAGAAACTTTCAACGGATCGCCCCATTAAGCAACGAGTCGAAGTCAGAGGCTGAGCCTTCTCAGGTCTCTCCTCCTCCCATTATGGGGTCTGTGCCGCATAAGCCTCCCACGGACAAACTCATGGCAAGTTCTTGAAACGGGTTGATATCAGCTGCATCCCTGAACTTCCAAATCTCACTCCAGAAGCCCAGTGTGTTTTTTGTCTCATTACATTTACTAAGATGGATGGCACGCCATTGCTGGACAATCTTGTCTAGGGGAGTAGCCAAGGAGCTTGGCTATTTTTTCTATTTCTCCAGGGCTCTTGTTGTGCTTTAGATTACTGCAATGCTTTGATGTTGTCCGGCAGTCTCACCCTCAACTCATTAGTGAGGGAGATGGTGAAGGCTACACACCGTTTTCATCCTCAGGCGCAAGGTGGAGCTCAGCTGCCTTTGACTCAAAAAGGTAACCAAGGTACGGTTTGGGACTGATGTATCTATCTATTGGCCCTTTGAGTACATCAACATTTGCCAGTGGATTCAGCATCCTGCTGCTCACAGACTTGATCAGGCTAACCAAGCTGTCAAGTAGCTTAAGAGGATCTACTTGCTCTCCCTCAAAAGCCTTGATGGCCAACTGTACCTCACCCAGCACTGACTTCAAAAAAGTCAGATACAATATGTTTTGAGGATCACTGTACATGGAGTATAAAACCTCAGCCATGTAGCAGTGTTCACTGGACTTGGTGACTTGGAGAGCCAACGTGTGGCACACACCTTGGTTATCTGTAAAGGTTTCTCCCCACAGTTGATGGTCTCATATATGGCCTTGTAGGCCTCCCTGCACTTTGGAGACACTGAAAACCAGTTATAGGTCTCTCGTACCAAGTACTCCACACTACGTGGGATGGTGTCATTGGAAGCCTGACTTACAGCAAACTGCAGAGAGTGGCACACACAGCGAATAAGAACCAGATATTTGATGCCATACTCCTCCTTCAGCACTTTATGGACCCCATTATTAATCCCCGTCATAACAGAGGCATTGTCAGTCCCTATCCCCAGGAGTTTCTCTTTTTTAAGACAACACTTCTCGAGGAAAGCCACAACAGCACGGGCTATAGATTTGGCATCTCCTCCCTCCAACTCAACAAGCCCCAGAAATGTTGATACAATTGTCTGCTTGGTGTCACTAAAGTACCTTTTCACAACCCCCAGGTACTTAGAAACACTTACATCCGTGGACTCATCGAGGAGGAGGCTGAAACGCTGGTCACCCAAATCTGCGACCAACCTTTTCAGAAAGTATGGTGCTAGAACACCATTAATCATTTCTGTGCACTTTGTTCTGTGCATTTTGAAGTGGGTAGTAGCAGCAGTGGAGTCTGAGAAAGCAGCTCTACATGCTTCTCCAATGTGATCACATGCCAGCATGGAACAGTGTTCAGCGATAGCTAATGCCATGGTGGCCTCAGCCTTTTTTGCAGAGTAAATTTTTTTAACCATAAATGGCAGCTTGTTTTGGGTGGAACTGTTATAAGGCTTTGCCTTTTGAGTATGTTTTTGAGTTGTCATGTTTTTTACATCACTAAGTTTGGCGTAGAAATCAGCCTTACAATAGAGGCAGTATGCCCATGTATCATCTCCAATAAACGGCTTCAACCAGCCTTTGAATTCAGGGTTTGATTCCCACTCCTTTCTGTATTTTTGAGTGTACAGTTTAGACTGAGACATGAGCTAGCCAGCTAGATGTTTAGCTTATGTCACAGAGAGGCACACACACAGTGGACAAGGTGAGTAAGTGACAGGCTGTGTGAGTCAAATGCAGTGATTTATTTTAGACAAAGAACATTTTACATTTACATCCCGCCCTGCGGCCAGCGGCGGCTTCCCGCATGCGCGGTTCATTAGCAGTCTGGATGCGGAGGGGTGAACATCTCCTGCTCTGACTGCTGCGCTAAGTTGGCAACACTGCATAGAACCCCCATAATGCTCTGCTCACACTAGGTTTATTCTCTGGTCCTACATCTATGATTGGATGGACAACATGTCAGTTCAAACTGCAAAAGCTTTGATTGATTGGAGGACGTCCTCCCGAAGTGGTCATAATTACCATTATGTCTATGTAAGTGGGTGAGGCCTACCAGCCTCCTAGGTTTTGTATTGACATCAATGTAGCCAGAGGAGGACGGAAGCTAGCTGTCCTGTTACACCATGGTGCTATCCCAGACAGTGCTGTTGAAGTTACTGTAGACCTTCATTGCAAACAGTGTATTTTAACCAATTATTTGGTGACATATGAATATATTTTGTATAGTTTTATCTAAAAAGTATAACTAATGTTACACTTTTTATTTTTATGAAATTTCACTGAGGAGGATGGTCCTCCCCTTCATCATCTGAGGAGCCTCCACTGACACCAACATAAGAACATTTTCAGTGAGTGTATTTGATGGGTTTCATTTCTGTAGCTAGCTTGGCAGGCTAGCCACTGGCTGTCTAGCTAACTGAGAACGAAGAGACTATACTTTTTTTCTGACTGAAGCCTATACAGTACACTGAGTGTACAAAACATTAAGGACACCTGGTCACTTGTTAAATCCACTTCAAATCAGTATGTAGATTAAGGGGCGGAGACATTTTAAAGAAGGATTTTTAAGCTTTGAGACAATTGTGCCATTCAGAGGGTGAATAGTTGGAACACTTTCTTTGAGCATTAATTTTTTCACTTAAATGTTTTTGCTTAGTCGAGATTAACCTGCAAGTAAGCATTTTATTGCACTGTGTACTCCATGCATTTCATGTGTACATGACAAACTAATGTGAACTTAGAAGGGAAGGAAGAGGGCAGCCAGAAAGAAGGGGGAAAAGATGGCTAGCTTTGTGGTTAGATTGTAAAACATATTGAAGACATAGGCTCTTGTGTCCTCAAACGTAAAATATAAAAGAATATCACATTAGCTGGTAGAAGCAACAAAATAACTTGCGTATCTCTGTGCAATCAAATTGCCATCAATAAAATGCAATTGTGTTCGTTGTCTGTAGCTTATGCCTGCCCATAACATAACCCCACCGCCACTATGGGGCACTCTATTCACAACATTGACATCTGCAAACCGCTCGCCCACACGACGCTCGCCATCCGTGACGAGCACACTTCTCCAGTTTGCCAGTGGACATCGAAGGTGAGCATTTGCCCACTGAAGTCGGTTACGACACTGAACTGCAATCAGGTCAAGACCCTGGTGAAGACAATGAGCACGCAGATGAGCTTCCCTGAGATGGTTTCTGACAGTTTGCGAAATTTGCAGTTTTGTGACAACATAATGCCACAGATGTCTCAAGTTTTGAGGGAGCGTGCAATTGGCATGCTGACTGCAGGAATGTCCACCAGAGCCCCACAGTAGAAGTGCCATAATACCCATAAAACCTAGCGGTCAAACAGGGAAATGGTTCCAATCGTTTTTTCACCATTCATTTTCCCCCATTGGGGATTTTAGAAACACTTAAAATAAGGACTGCGTTTCATGTATGCTTACCCTGCCGTGACGTTTTGATAACCATGTAAATCTCTCTCGGACAAGGTGACATTAATCAATATATTCAGCTCTATGCAAATTAGCATCAAAGTAGACATCATGCAAAAATACAAATCCCTGCAAGCTCCTGAAAGTCATCTCTAGCTGACACCTTTTCTAACAGTTATTTTGTCAATTCAAGACAGTTCACAGAATTGTCAATTTAAAGAAATGTAGCCAATTTATGAATTACTACATTTAGCTAACATTAGATAATGAATCCAGAGATTCTTACCTTTGCCTCGATTCGTCAGTCTCGTCCAGATTATAATGGCATTTGTAGTTCTTTATGATAGCCACATTATCAGCTAATTAGCATTTCATTTTAGGGGGGTAAATACAGGCTTACATAATGATAAAAGTCACCTTGTCAGAGAGACTTACACAGTTATGAAAATGTCACGCCAGGGTAAGCCTACACAAAATACAGTGCTTATTTGAAGTGCTTCTAAAAATGACTCACACTGTGGTACTCTATTTTCCCCAGTACAAGGTGCAACTGTGTAATGATCATGTCGTTTATTCATCTTTTGCTATGCCTCACGTCAAGTGGATGGATTATCTTCGCAAAGGAGAAATGCTCACTAACAGGGATGTAAACAAATTTGTGCACAACATTGTGCGTATGGAACATTTCTGGGATCTTTTATTTCAGCTCATGAAACATGGGACCAACACTTTACATTTTTGTTCTGTTTATTTAAAACCCACAGCCATGCCTCTTAGTGATACGGTAACCACAGCTTTTATGCTTCCCTAGCCCATTGTCTCAAAAGGGTTGAGGAAGAGATGGATTCCGGGTCATAAGTTACTCCGTGGTAAAACCTGGTGACAACTCTTTGTTACCTGAGTGAGGGATATTTGGCTCCAGAATTCTAGTACTGCAACATACGCACCAACAGGAAGACCATGTAGACCACTCCAGATTACAAGTGAGTACAGTGATTGAGTTTAATTACTTTATAAACTATATAAAACAATTATCTTAAAAACCCATGCATTTTCAGTGTAAATACATTTTTGAAATATAGAGGAAATCTATGTACAACAGTGTGAACTGTAACAGAATCTTCACTCAGGCTGTTCACTAGAAATACACTTGGCTGCATAGAATATTTAACATTATTGCCTACGTTAAAAAAAGAACATTATTTCTGTAAAAAGACTAGTTTATTTGAGATCTAACAGGCGCTTTTATTTGATAGACCCTTCTCCTGGTTTTCCATGACATTGTAGTAAAACGTGAGCGCTTTCAACTCGTCGATTCTGACACGTATTCACAACAGCGAATTAACATAAGAGAAAGTCCCTCTAGAGGAATAATAGACTCATGGAATAATTTCCCCAGTTTACCAAAGTTGCATTCTGAATAGCATTAATCATTATAAGTAACTGTCGTACAAAAACGGACTTATTTTAAAACTGAAAAAAAAAGCCTGGAGTTGACGGGGAAAGGTAAGAGTTGTAATAACAAACCCCAAAAAGCCTGAGAGGAAAAAGCCTATTGATTTACTATATTTCTATATTTTACAGTAGTATAATTCATGAAAAGGGGACTTTTCAGCTGATCCCCCAAAAAATCCAGGTTATTTTACAGCAGACAGAAATTAAATAATTCAAGCATGATTAAAAAAAAAAAAAAAACTGATCGGCAGAGTGGGCACAAGAAACACTGTAAACGATGAGACCCTAACATCCACTCTTAGCATGATTACAAGACAACTACATGTTACTTTACCTCTTGATTTAACACTTTTTTAAATAAGCTTGAGAACCACATTAAGCGTGAGGAGGGGAAAATAGCAGGATCCAGTGTTATGATTTGGTGAGATGTGGGGGCAGCACTGTAGGGTATTTGTGTCCGTTTGAGTAAAAAAAAAAAAAAAGCTGTCCATTTTATAAAAATACGAAAATAAACTAAACTGTGACACCTATAGCACAGTGCAGATTTCAACTCTTAAATACCAAAATATAACATTTCTCTGCCATCCTAATCCCATCCCTATCGTTCCTGGGATGTGGTGCACTATTGGAGAGTGGACACCACAGGAAAGCAGAGCCCACAGATACACAGTGCATAGTACAGCGTTGTTTTCTTCCACAGTCCCCATAAGGCATTTCCTGTGTTCAACGTGTGTCTATGGCTGATACTATCGCCGCTAGGCCAGCTCCTCTGGCCCAGGCCGAAGCTGGCTGTTATGTCTTTCGGCTGCTCCAGATCTGCTCCGGCGTGCTCTTGTGGTCCGATGAGTACTCGAAAGGCGAACGGTGACCCAGTGGCGAGCGTCCGTTGTAGGATGAGCGCTGGTCGCGAGGTGAACGGGGCCAGCAGGCCGACGCCCGGTGGTCTACCTGCCAGTCTGAGTGGTAGGAGTCGCCTCGTGACGACGACTTGTGTTCTGAGCACGAGCGGTGTTTGGAATGCGAGTGGTGGTCTGAGTGGGAGCGCTCCTTGCTGTCCATCCTTCTGTCTCGGCCTGACCTGTGCTCATCCACCTTCCTGTGCTTAGTGTCGTTGTAGTATCTGTCGGGGAGATGGATGGGGACACCATGAGCAAGACTGACCAGCACAGAAATCCAATAATCAGAAATGATTAGTTACCTATTTATTTGATCCACAATGGGATTTTTTAAAGAAACAAGGCATTGAGTTGCACTAGATTCTAGAACAATAAAGACAAACAACATTTAAATATCAGTAGAACAGTCAAAATAAAATCAAGATGAAATAATGTCCCTAATTGCCTCTAACTTGAAATGAACCCTTTACTAGTATGACAAAAAAGGAAGCCTTTATAGCCTATATAGGTGGTCTTACCTGCTGTCCTGCCGGTCTGACCGGCAGCGGTCTCGGTGGTCTTTTCCGTTGCTGAAGGACGAGTAGGGTCTCTTCCTGGAGTCCTTCCTGCGGTAGGGGTCCGTGGAGGTATGCCTGTCCCCGTTGTCACTGTCCTTGCTGCCGCTGTGCTCGTGGTAGCGTGGCGAAGAGAGGTGCAGCTCAGAGCTGTAGCGATCCCTGCCGCTGTCTTCGTGGTGAGAGTTGTCCTTTAGCCTCTCGATGTCTGGGCCAAGAGGAGAGGAAGAAGAGGAGCCAGGGTTAGTAAGGCTACACCGAATTTCTTTTCTCATTGTTTATTCATTTATTTATTTTTTTACATGTATCCTTCATTTAACTTGGTTAAATTAATCTCATCAACAACAAAAAAATCAAGAGACCAGTCCAAGCAACCAAACACAAAACAATCATAAAATAAAGTCTGACTAAAAAGACAAGTGAAAGGGCATACCTACCTGTGTGTTTAAAGCCGTGGGTATTTACAGTGCTAGTGTTCTGGTCAGCTGCCTGTAAAAGAGAAGCCTCATAAACCACTGCCATTAAAACTCAACTTGGAAAGATAGGAAATGCAATCTGAATTTGTATCACATAATTATTTAGCAGACCTTTATGAGGTCAATTGACGCACAAAAACAGTAGCTCATTTGGCAACGGCCAGTGTTATACATACCTGAGCATTCTCTTGTCTTTTCTTGATTGCGTGCTTATACAATTTATGCAATTTTCTTGCATCGAATTCTGTGAACTTTGAAACAAATATCCACAGGTTTCTACAAAAAGAAAATGATGCAAGTCAACACTCTGGTCCTTGATACAATACGTCCCATAAAGTTATGGTATGCATGCAGTGAACAGTAAAGGTACATGTCAAGCTCAGTTCAATTGCGAGAGGACATAAATCTACAGTGACTGTAGTCTCAAGTTTATTTTGTAGCTTTCCCTGAGCTATGTTTCATAACCCCAGTGTTGGAGCCAAATTCCTTTACTTTCAGTCTCACCCAAAAATATGTTGTGCCTAATTCGAATCAGGAAAAATGTACGTATTGAATATAAGTATAAATATTGCATTATTAATTATGGAGTATAGTTGATGAGCTCATGTTTTTGGTTTTCTTCTTTGGTTCTCAAGGCTACTTAAAAGCAATATGGATCCTGACTGAGACTGAGACATGATGAGCTAGCCAGCTAGATGTTTAGCTTATGTCACAGAGAGGCACACACACACAGTGGACAAGGTGAGTAAGTGACTGAGGCTGTGAGTCAAATGCAGTGATTTATTTTAGACAAAGAACATTTTACATTTACATCCCGCCCTGAATGTAAGCCAGGGCGGGATCAGCCTGCGGCGGCTTCCCGCATGCGCGATTCATTTGCAGTCTGGACGCGGAGGGGTGAACATCTCCTGCTCTGACTGCAGCTGGGAGGGACTGCTGCGCGAGGATTGGGCCTCCTGTGAGTGCTTTGGGATGGGGGTGGGGCCCACGGCAGCACCCGCTGCTCGTTGAGAAGAGTAAGAACGATACGTGCTTTCACGTCAGAGTCTCCAAAAGTCTCCAGTAACACCAGAAAAAGTTGCTAGATTTGTCACGTCGCTTTTTTGTCGCTAAGTTGGCAACACTGCTCACTGTGGAGCAGAGAGAACTGGACGCTTTACTGATTGGCTGTCGTATCTGTGTTGGGATGACGTCATGTGTTGGGCTCATTCATTAAGCTGCGCCGTGCTAAAATGTGTTCATACTGTGCTGATGGTTGCAAATCATTGGAACTGAATGGGATTTGATGTTCAGTGCTGTAACATGCCTTTACAAAGGATCCAATGGAAACTTAGCTAAAATGTAAAAGATCTAAAAGTGCTAAATTGGGTGCACTTACTAAAAAGATAAGTGAGATCACAGCTTATACAGGAGGATGGAAATGTTGAATTGGTTGACACAAAGATGTGCACAGGAGTTGCATGGTCTCAATGAGTCGATAAAGGCTTTGTTACCTGCTGAGGAGGCAAAAAAGGATCAGGTTGAATGGTATGGCCCAAACACAGCAACACTGGTTTATTTTGCAACCACAGTGGACAAATTAATGGAAGATGCACACCAATGCACAGCAGCTAACAAAACTCATGAGAAGGTCCAGCCAAGGGACAGTATCTCAAATGTCTCATCAAAACGTGAAAATGGATCACAACACAGCAGGCACTCAGGACAATCCACCACACATTCTATCAGGCTCAATTTGGAGGCTGAAAAGGCAGCCTGACTGGTTAAAATTGAAGCACTGAAAATGAAACAAGAATTGAAGAAACAGGAGGCTCAAATCAAACCACAAAAAGAATTGGAACTAGAAGCTGAAATATTGTCTAACCGTGCTAAGCTGAATGTATGAAGCCTCTCAAGGAATGGGAAACAAATCAGATGATGGAATGAACGATTACCTGAATACAATGTGAAGGCCTGAGGATACCTCAGGAAAGGTTACTCAAAGACAAAAAGGTGCCCACCACCACTCAGATTGTCACAGGTCTCCACAGCAGACAATCACACACCATGGCTGACCTGGGATCCTCATTGTCTAACAGTTCTAAGCTGAATGTTCGAAGCTGGAAGGGAGATGTCCGCCTCGCTTCGCGTTCTTAGGAAGCTATGCAGTATTTAGTTTTTTTATGTATTATTTCTTACATTGTTACCCCAGGAAATCTTAAGTTTCATTACATACAGCATTTAACACCATAGTACCCTCCAAACTCGTCATTAAGCTCGAGACCCTAGGTCTCGACCCCGCCCTGTGCAACTGGGTCCTGGACTTCCTGACGGGCCGCCCCCAGGTGGTGAGGGTAGGAAACAACATCTCCACCCCGCTGATCCTCAACACTGGGGCCCCACAAGGGTGCGTTCTCAGCCCTCTCCTGTACTCCCTGTTCACCCATGACTGCGTGGCCAAGCACGCCTCCAACTCAATCATCAAGTTTGCAGACAACACTACAGTGGTAGGCTTGATTACCAACAACGACGAGACGGCCTACAGGGAGGAGGTGAGGGCCCACGGAGTGTGTTGTCAGGAAAATAACCTCTCACTCAAATAACCTCTCACTTCAGAAGGTGAAAAGTTTTAAGTTCCTCGGCGTACACATCACGGACAAACTGAAATGGTACACCCACACAGACAGCGTGGTGAAGAAGGCGCAACAGCGCCTCTTCAATCTCAGGAGGCTGAAGAAATTCGGCTTGTCACCAAAAACACTCACAATCTTCTACAGATGCACAATCAAGAGAATCCTGTTGGGCTGTATCACCGCCTGGTACGGCAACTGCTCCGCTCACAACCGTAAAGCTCTCCAGAGGGTAGTGAGGTTCGCACAACGCATCACCGGGGGTAAACTACCTGCCCTCCAGGACATCTACACCACCCGATGTCACAGGAAGGCCAAAAAGATCATCAAGGACAACAAACACCCGAGCCACTGCCTGTTCACGCCGCTATCATCCAGAAGGCGAGGTCAGTACAGGTACATCAAAGCTGGGACCGAGAGACTGAAAAACAGCTTCTATCTCAAGGCCATCAGACTGTTAAACAGCCATCACTAACATTGAGTGGCTGCTGCCAACATACTGACTCAAATCTCTAGCCAATTTAAACAATGCCACTTTATATAATGTTTACATATCCTACATTACTCATCTCATATGTATATACTGTACTATATACCACCTACTGCATCTTGCCTATGCCGTTCGGCCATCGCTCATCCATATATTTATATGTACATACTCGTATTCATTCCTTTACACTTGTGTGTATAAGGTAGTTGTTGTGAAATTGTTAGATTACTTGTTGGATACTACTGCATGGTCGGAACTAGAAGCACAAGCATTTTGCTACACTCGCATTAACATTTGCTAACCATGTGTGTGACAAATAAAAATTTGATTTGATTCATTGTTCACCACGTCTGTTCATACTGCATAGGGCAAAGGTCAAAGTAGTATGTTGCTGCAAAATGCTACCACCACATACCACCTGTTGTAAGACCAGAAGATAGACAGCTGCAACTTCCAACTAGAGGAGGAAGGCCTATCAACCCAGATCACGGAGCTGACATGTGCAGTATTGTCACATTATGCAACACCAAAATTATTTCACTGACACGCTGGTAAGGTAGCAAAGGTTGTCCTCATTACCACCTCTTAGTGTACCAGTGTCTAAGGGTGACCCACTAGACTACAGGTTCTTTGTATGTGCCTTTGAACATGCTATTGAAAATAGGATCGAGAACAGCAAAGACAGGCTGTACTTTTTGGCATTTCACCATGGGGCAATCCAGAGATCTAGTCTGCATTTGCCAACATATGGAGGGTGACGGAGTATGCAGAGGCCAATAGGCTTCTGAAAAAACACTTTGGAGATAAATATAGAGTCACCACAGTTTACATTGAGAAGGCTCTAAGCTGGTCCACCAATCAAGGTTGAAGATTCCGAATCCCTACAAGCCTTGGCAGTTTCTCTCACTGGATGCTGCAACACTGTGGATAATGTTCAACATATGGACGAAATGGACAGCCCATCAAATATTTATATTTTATATTTAACCTTTGTTTAACTAGGCAAGTCAGTTAACTACTTAGGGAGTGGTGGGGCTCCCGACACTACCCGGTGAAATGCAAGGCGCCAAATTCAAAATCCAAAAGTTGAATTATTAAACATTCATGAATATACAAGTGTTGCATAGTCATCAAAAGCTCTGCTTCTTGGCAATATCACAGCGTTGTCAGATTTCAAAAAGGCTTTACGGCGAAAGCACTACATTTGATTGTTTGAGGGTAGCACCTCCAATATTTTTTCATTAGCATAAATTCATAAACCATCGCGGTTCACACAAAACACATTTCACATCGAAAACAAATCCCTTACCTTTTGAAGAACTTCTGCTGAGGGCTTCCCAAGTGTCCAACGAAGACATCCAATGGTTCTTTTGTTAGAAAAAGTCATTTATTATATCCATAAATCTCCGTTTGGTTGGCGCGTTATGTTCATAAAATACAGCGTCCACTCGCCCATTGAACCGTGAACAGAACGCGTTCAACCTATACCTATACACTTGTCCAACAACAATCAAACATCATTGATAATGTATCCTTAGGAACACTTTTATGTATATTTACTATAATATTTCAATCGGATTATAAACTGGACGATAGGAAAGGAAAAAACCACAGGGCGCGCGAGCCCGTGAACGTGCTTCCTCTTCTGTTTACATCCGATGACCAGTTCGAAAATTCTTCTTCTATTCTTCTAATCCGACTCTTCTTTGTCTACACCCATTCCGCATTGTTCACACCCTCTAAAGCCTTAGCCCCACCTATCTCTTTAAGCATTCACATGTGAGGCTATGTACTAAACAACCAAAGATTTCAAGACTAAAGGCTGGTTTATACTACGGGTGTGTTCGTACATTTTATCTTGAGTGCCAGAGTGTGCGCAGTGCGCGCTCTGGGCGTTCAGAGCGTTCAGAGCGCACACTGGACACTCTGGCCGAGGAGTAGGGTTGATCCAAGGCGTTCTGACCGTACAACAGCAGTCAAGCACCCAAGCTAACTGGTTAACGTTGGCTAGCTTGCTAGCTACTTCCAGACACAAATGAGACAACAGCTCAATCTGACCATTTTACTCGCCCTAGCAGAGCTGGTTAGGCTGTTTTTATGTTATCCAGAGCGTTGGTGACAACGTTTACTGACACCGGTCATATTCAACCGGTGTTGAGCGTTAGTAAATTCTTCAGTTATTCTGCGCTCTGGCACAGTCAGACGAGAGTGCTCTGAAATTGGAGCAGATAGCCAAAGCTACGTCTATTGATAGTTGTCACAGTGACATCATGAACATTCTATTGAAATGGTTACTTGCATAGGAGTCTTGTTTAGACATGTAGCTAGCTAGCTAAACAATGAACCATAATCCCAACTCATAACGTTACTACCCTGCATGAATCTGCAGGGAGCTAACCAACCAGGTTCAATGTTAGCTAGCTAACATTAGGCTATAACTAGCAATGAAAATGGCTCTGAGATACGAATAATAACAACACAGATCATACATGTAACATTATCTAGCGAGCCAGCTAACGTTTGCTAACTAGCTAACATTACACTTTAACTTGAAACTAAAACGACTTCGACAAAATTAGACACGTGTAATATCTGAAAATATACAGTGAGGGAAAAAAGTATTTGATCCCCTGCTGATTTTCTACGTTTGCCCACTGACAAAGAAATGATCAGTCTATAATTTTAATGGTAGGTTTATTTGAACAGTGAGAGACAGAATAACAACAAAAAAATCCAGAAAAACGCATGTGAAAAATGTTATAAATTGATTTGCATTTTAATGAGGGAAATAAGTATTAAAATGCAAATCAATTTATAACATTTCACATGCGTTTTTCTGGATTATTTTTTTGTTATTCTGTCTCTGTGCTACCTTGTCCCAGACCTGCTGTTTTCAACTCTCTAGAGACAGCAGGAGCGGTAGAGATACTCTGAATGATCGGCTATGAAAAGCCAACTGACATTTACTACTGAGGTGCTGACCTGTTGCACCCTCTACAACCACTGTGATTATTATTATTTGACCCTGCTGGTCATCTATGAACATCTTGGCCACATTCTGTTATAATCTCCACCCATCTCAGCCAGAAGAGGACTGGCCACCCCTCACAGTCGGGTTCCTGTCTAGGTTTCTTCCTAGGTTCCGGCCTTCCTAGGGAGTTTTTCCTAGCCACCGTGCTTCTACACCTTCATTGCTTGCTGTTTGGGGTTTTAGGCTGGGTTTCTGTACAGCACTTTCCAACATCAGCTGATGTAAGAAGGGCTCTATAAATACATTTGATTGATTGATTGAAATAGCTCTCTTGTGAAGTAGTGGCACGCGACATACGCCTAGTTTCCTGAAACTTGACTGAACTCTGCTGACTATAGTGGTTGCTCAACTAAAAGTTTTGAGATTATGCTGCGGGATTTAGAGGTAATTTGTGTTTTAGTACGGTACCCTGCGTCACTGCTTCATTTTTACCTTTATTTAACTAGGCAAGTCAGTTCTTATTTTCAATGACGGCCTAGGAACAGTGGGTTAACTGCCTGTTCAGGGGCAGAACGACAGATTTGTACCATGTCAGCTCGGGGATTCGAACTTGCAACCATTTGGTTACTAGTCCAACACTCTAACCACTAGGCTACCCTGCCGCCCCATTGCTCCAGATCACCACAAGGGGGAGTTAGAGAATTGATTATGCTTGTGGGTCCTATGGCGCTAATGTGTCTCTAACTGACAATGAATGGGCGACATAAACCAAATAGAAACTGATAATTGTGCACGACTTCAAAATAGAATTTCAATGAACTGAATGATGAGGATGAAGGTGATTGAATTTAGAACAATAGTGTAAGAATAGCTATTCCTCTGTCCTGCACGCGCACACCCTAGTCAGTATTACTTACTAAAACTGTTGTTACACTAAGGTTTTTATTCTAAGAGAAACAAAAATGTTGAATTATATTCCATGATATTCTTAAGATATATGTGTTGACTGAATATAAGCAAGTGATGTCTGCTAAATAATTAAGTTGATGGCGCAGTCATATAGCCCCGGCACCTACATAAAGCTGAGTGACTCACTCAGTCATGGCTTTGGATCAAAATAAATAAGTACCAACATTCTTTCTGATAGTCTTTAATAAAGAAATGTTTTGGTTATCCTGACCTGCACACCAGGTATTATAATAGCCCATAATGGGACAATAGACTCTTGCCAACACACTGCAAGGCAATTGATCAGTATTAAAAACTTTGTGGATGGGGCCTCCCGAGTGGCGCAGCGGTCTAAGACACTGCAGTGCAAACTGCGTTGCTACAGATGCTGGTTCAACACCCGTGCGGCCGCGACCGGGTGACCCATGAGGCGACGTTGGGCGTTAGGTTTCTCTCCCTCTAAAAACAGAAATAAATCATTCTAAATTGGCTTTATTTACAAATTAGTAAGAATGTCTCACCCCATGTTCAAGAATGGCCTTTTTCCTCGCTCACTTTAGGTTATTTGAAAACGAAATCTTCAAAATACCGTTATTTTTTACACAAAGCGATTATTATTATTAATAATTAATTTAGAATTATATAAAAGCCCCTTAGATATTCTCACCGATCAGATTTATTCTAACGAAAAATGACCCTTAGATATTAATTTAGAATCCTCCAATCCTCTAAATCTAATTAGTCTCACTAGTGTTGAGTAACGTGCTGTTAAAAGTGGTGTAGGTCTTATTTATTTAAAAAGCATATTGAAGTTAGAAGCAATAGGATTTGAAGCAATAGCCTACCCGCTGTGGCAACTATTTCAGCACTGTTTCGCGCTGCTCTGAGACAAGCATGGGGACTGGTCTTGATAAATCAATGAGAATTTTATTTTCACTGAATCTCCGCTTGGGTATCGGTTCGACTACAATTGAGGTGTGGAAATGCTCTTAGTACTGTAGCCTACACCCGACTGTCACGTTGTGCAGCTCCATGTTTTCCGTAACATCCTAACGGAAAATTTGAGGGTTTCGTTTTTCTTGGAATAGAAACACCATAATATTAATCAAATTAATAAAGCTAAATATCTTAAAATCAATCCCATATAAACTCAGCAAAAAAAGAAACGTCCTCTCACTGTCAACTGAGTTTATTTTCAGCAAACTTAACATGTGTAAATATTTGTATGAACAACTGAGACATAAACTGAACAAATTCCACAGACATGTGACAAACAGAAATTGAATAATGTGTCCCTGAACAAAGGGGGGGTCAAAATCAAAAGTAACAGTCAGTATCTGGTGTGGTCACCAGTTGCATTAAGTATTGCAGAGCATCTCCTCCTCATGGACTGCACCAGATTTGCCAGTTCTTGCTGTGAGATGTTACCCCACTCGTCCACCAAGGTACCTGCAAGTTCCCAGACATTTCTGTGGGGAATGGCCCTAGCCCTCACCCTCCGATCCAACAGGTCCCAGAAGTGCTCAATGGAATTGAGATCTGGGCTCTTCGCTGGGCATGGCAGAACACTGACATTCCTGTCTTGCAGGAAATCACGCACAGAACAAGCAGTATGGCTGGTGGCATTGTCATGCTGGAGGGTCATGTCAGGATGAGCCTGCAGGAAGGGTACCACATGAGGGAGGATGATGTCTTCCCTGTAACGCACAGCATTGAGATTGCCTGCAATGACAACAAGCTCAGTCCGATGATGCTGTGACACACCGCCCCAGACCATGACGGAACCTCCACCTCCAAATCGATCCCGCTCCAGAGTCCAGGCCTCGGTGTAACGCTCATTCCTTCGACGATAAATGCGAATCTGACCATCACCCCTGGTGAGACAAAACCGCGACTCGCCCGTGAAGAGCACTTTTTGCCAGTCCGGTCTGGTCCAGCGACGGTGGGTTTGTGCCCATAGGTGACGTTGTTGCCGGTGATGTCTGGTGAGGACCTGCCTTACAACAGGCCTACAAGCCCTCAGTCCAGCCTCTCTCAGCCTATTGCGGACAGTCTGAGCACTGATGGAAGGATTGTGCGTTCCTAGTGTAACTCGGGCAGTTGTTGTTGCCATCCTGTACCTGTCCCGCAGGTGTGATGTTCGGATGTACCGATCCTGTGCAGGTGTTGTTACACGTGGTCTGCCACTGCGAGGACGATCAGCTGTCAGTCCTGTCTCCCTGTAGCGCTGTCTTATGTGTCTCACAGTACGGACATTGCTATTTATTGCCCTGGCCACATCTGCAGTCCTCATGCCTCCTTGAGCCTCATGCCTAAGGCACGTTCACGCAGATGACCAGGGACCCTGGGCATCTTTCTTTTGGTGTTTTTCATAGTCAGTAGAAAGGCCTCTTTAGTGTCCTAAGTTTTCATAACTGTGACCTTAATTGCCTACCGTCTGTAATCCGTTAAGAGTCTTAACGACCGTTCCACAGGTGCATATTCATTAATTGTTTATGGTTCATTGAACAAGCATGGGAAACAGTGTTTAAACCCTTTACAATGAAGATCTGGATTTTTACGAATTATCTTTGAAAGACAGAGTCCTGAAAAAGGGACGTTTCTTTACTATGTTATTACAAAAAAAGGTTTTAAATTCTCTCGTACAGCCAATATTGAAGGCTTTCAAATGCTTCTCAAAGACAGTCCCACGGTGTGTACAAAGTGTGTGCAAAGCTGTCATCAAGGCAAAGGGTGGCTACTGAATAATCTCAAATATAGAATATATTTGATTTGTTTAACACCTTGTTGTTTACTACATGATTCCATATGTGTTATTTCATAGTTTTGATGTCTTCACTATTATTCTACAATATAGAAAATAGTAAAAATAAGGAATAACCCCGGAATAAGTAGGTGTCTCCAAACTTTCGACTGGTACAGTATATCGTGAACTTCTATTGTGGACCCCAGGAAGAGTAGCTGCTTTATTAACAACAGCTAATGGGGATTCTAATAAATAAATAAATAAAATATATAGAGCGTCTTACTTTCTCCACTGTTTGATCTGCTCGGGGTTGGAGTACTCCTTGAGACACTCAGTGATGTGGTCTCCGATCTTGATGAGACACTGGCGTGTGTGCTCCAACTGCTCGCGTTCCGACAGGCCCTTCTCCGGCCGGTCCAGCTGCTTCAGGGCCGCCTTGACCGGTCGCATCCTCTCCTTACACTGAGGGACACACAGACAGGATATATAGAGTGATTGGAGGCCCAACATTGGCAAAATGGTATTTGAGTTAACATGACAAATATCAATACAAATACTAACTCAATTGGACTAATTTACAGAATTTTCTTACCATTGGAGTTTTGACTAGCTCCCTAGACATTTTGACTCGATTCCCAGACGTTTTCACTTGACTCCTAGACGTTTCGACTAGGTCCCTAGACGTCAAGACTCATTTGCTAACATTTTGACTCACTGACTGAGCGGATGTTGTGTTTTTGACGTAGTTGCGTCACTGACACGTGGCTCACCACACTGAAGGTCTTCTGGTCGAGTTCATCCGAATCTTCTGATATGGTTACGTTCTCTTCTCCTGCTGTGATGTGGACTGGAGTGTCTGAGGCCTTCTTCGCCTTCTCTCGTACCTCAGGCTTCACCTCACACGGCTGCTAACCATAAAATGACAATACATTAATGACAATTGTAAAGATGAAGATTTTCTACGTAGAGACATAACTTATTATAAACCGTGTAAAAAGGCACCTTAAAAGCCGTACCGGACCTTGACCTTAGTGCTTATTTATTTTGTTTCATATTTGCAGTGCAACGAACTGCACGTTTGCACTTTTTTCAATACTTTCTGACTATTCCTAACGTGGCGATGTCTTACCTTCTCTCCTGTGACCTCTTCCTGTTTATGTACTGGCTCCACGTGCTTGGTGTCCTTCTGTTTAAGCACCTTCTCTTTCACCTCCCGGCTCTCCTCCTCCTTTTTAATCTCCCTTTCTTTGGACTCCATTGTCTCCTCAGGTGGGGAAGGCACCTTCTCTGGCTCAGGCTTTTCCTCCTCCTCCTTCACCACCACGCACTCCGCTCGGCCCCATCTGGGCAGCGACTCCACTGGGCCCACCTCCTGGGAGAGAGAGAGATGGTTAGCATAGCTACAGGCTGCCTTGATGCAAAATTATCTTAAAGTAACTGTCCAGTGTTTCCAGATTTCTATTAAATATGACCTATAATTAAATACAATATGAGTGAAATTGTTTTCTTCCAAGAACGGTAATTAGGTATGTTAAAAAAGCAGCTTTTCTGTGTTTGAATGGTGTGGGCGTACCGCAATAACACAATTGAGCCAACATGACGTCACCTTAAATTAGGAAATAGCAATAATTTTTGAAACAGTGTCTGGCTGCGTTTACACAGGCAGCCCAATTCTAATCTTTTTCCCACTAATTGGTATTTTGACCAGTCACATCAGACCTTTCCACATCAGATGTGTTTCCTTAATGTTTCTACAACTTGATTGCAGTCCACCTGTCATAAATTCAATTGATTAGATATAATTTGGAAAGGCACACACCTGTCTATATAAAAGTCCCCCAGTTGATAGTCCATGTCAGAGCAAAAACCAAGCCATGATGTCGAAGGAATTGTCCGTAGAGCTCCAAAACAGGATTGTGTCGAGGCTAAGATCTGGGGAAGGGTACCAAAACATTTCTGCAGCATTGAAGGTCCCCAAGAACACAGTGGCCTCCATCATTTTTAAATGGAAGAAGTTTGGAACCATCAAGACTCTTCCTAGAGCTGGCCGCCTGGCCAAACTGAGCAATCGGGGGAGAAGGGCCTTGGTCAGGGAAGTGACCAAGAACCCGATGGTCACTCTGATAGAGCGCCAGAGTTAGTCAGGATCAAGGGAAAGATTAACAGAGCCAAGTACAGAGAGATCCTTGATGAAAACCTACTCCACAGTGCTCAGGACCTCAGACTGAGGCAAAGGTTCACCTTCCAACAGGACAACGACCCTAAGCACACAGCCAAGACAACGCAGGAGCGGCTTCGGGACAAGTCTCTGAATGTCCTTGAGTGGCTCAGCCAGAGCCGGGACTTGAACCCGACTGAACATCTCTGGAGAGCCCTGAAAATAGCTGTGCAGTGACACTCCCCATCCAATTTTACAAAGCTTAATTTATTTTTTGATAAATATGCTAACATTTCTAAAAAACTGTTTTTGCTTTGTCATTATGAGGTATTGTGTGTAGATTGATCAAAATAGTTAAATGCTTTTTTGCAATAATAACTGATTTGCCTTTCAAGTCTGTGAAAATGCAATTTCAGTAATTTGTTTTTACCAGAACCATGCATAATGCACATTCACTAATAACGACCAACTTCTTGTAGCAGGCATTATAGAAAATCAACACAGGTCTCATAAACAATCTCTCAAGCACAAGCCCACATGCTTGTGAGTAGCCAGCTAATCTTTATATTTAAAGTTTTGCCAACTTTTGCTAGCTAACAAAGTACAACAGTTGAATAGTTATGAACACCCTTCTGTCCGTCTCCAACAGTTTGAACAGCGTGCTAGCCTATCCACTTTGTTCATCTGTTGAAATCAAGTGGCCTGCCTCATTTCTCAGAATGAGAACGAGTTGCCAATTCCTTATATAATAGTTTTTTATGCTCATTGCACATTTATAAAACACATACTAGACACCTAGTATAACAGTCTGTTGCTAAAAGGCTATTAGCGGTACGCGACATACTGAGCATTCATTTTCCAAAATCAATTTTAATTGATACTCCCGTATTAGTAGGGTCTGCTATTCGTGCAATTTGAGTTGAGACATAAAAAGGGTATAGTTAGAAAGGTTACGTTCTCCTCTGTTACATTCAAATCATGCCTCAATGTGTTTCGGTGTCCATATGAGCGATTCTGTTGGACCAAACCTCAAATGCAAATAGCGAATGGCAGGGGCAGGAGCTTGGTGTGTGTGTGTGTGAGAGCTTTTAGAAGTGAGCTTTTCACAGGACAGTTACTTTAAAAACTGAATTCAATACCCAACACTTCAGGTTTTTGTTTCTACCTGGTAGATAATGGCACTCACCTGGTGTCCCAGGTCTGATTCAGTCCCTGATTGGAAGGATAGGATGAACACCAGAACTGTTTTGGCCCTCCAGGATTGGCATTGAACAGTGGAAACTGTTCAATCAGGGACTGAATCAGACCTGGGACACCAGGTGAGTGCCATTATCTACCAGGTAGAAACAAAAACCTGAAGTGTTTCGGCCCTCCAGAACCGGAATTGAACAGCCCTCCCCTAGACGCTGATCTTGGATCAGTTCTACATTTCCCCCACTAATGGTTAAAATGACACCCCAGGTATGTCATGACATGGCACGAGTGGGGAGTGAGCCTTTCCTCTTTTGTTCTCTATTGCCCCTCAAGCAAGAGGGGAGGCCAATGACATCACAAATTCCCATCAGACCAACTCCTTGAATGCCCTTTTGCTCAAAACATGTTTTTTTTTACCCTTTAGTGTGTGTACTTTATACTGCATTTATACATGGGATATCACTTTTCAACAGGAAAAGTTCAAAATCACTGGAGGAAGTCTTTAAGGCTAGGATCGGGGGGGGGGAGCTGATTAAAGATCTATAGCTAGGGAAGCATCATTCTCCCACATACCTTTTCCTCCTCAATCTCGTCCTCTGAGGACTTCTCTGAGGGGGGCTCCGAGGACAGACTCTTCACCACTTCATCCACCTTGACTGGCTTCACAACTTTGTTCTTCTTACTCAGTTTCCTCTTCTGAGAATTGGCCTACAACAACAAAAGGTTAAAATAATCATCATTCTTTGCAACTAATTAAAAAACATGTGAAATAGAATGTGTCCTGGGTTTTTGACTTTCCATGTCACACTAGACACTTTTACTGGTAAAAATGTAAATATTTTTTACATGTTTAAAGTGTGTGTAAATGATCCTCCTGATGATTATATTTGCCACAATTGGGAGTTAAATGCATCTGATAGCCAAAGCCAGTTCAATTATTCAATTATTGGCACAGATACTCAAAGAGGGGGCTACAACAGACTTTCTTCCGTCGCGACGTCCCTCTAAGGCCCTTCTGCTAGCTTGCTAGCCCCGGCCCGCTAGTTGCCTGAATAGCTGTGTCTCCGGCCCGAGCCACTCACTGGACCCCTATGATCACTCGGCTACGCACGCCTCTCCCTAATGTCAATATGCCTTGTCCATTGCTGTCTTGGTTAGTAATTATTGCCTTATTTTTACTGTCGAGCCTCTAGCCCTGCTCAATACGCCTTAGTTAACCCTGTAGTTCCACCTCCCACACATACGGTGACCTCACCTGGTTTAAATGATGTTTCTAGGGACATTATCTCTCTCATCGTCACTCAGTGCATAGGTTTACCTCCACTGTATTCACATCCTACCATACCTTTGTCTGTACATTATGCCTTTAATCTATTCGACCGTGCCCAGAAACCTGCACCTTTTACTCTCTGTTCCGAACGTACTAAACAACCAGTTCTTATAGCCTTTGTACCCTTATCCTACTCCTCCTCTGTTCCTCTGGTGATGTAGAAGTTAATCCAGGCCCTGCAGTGCCTAGCTCCACTCCCATTACCCAGGCACTCTCATTTGTTGACTTCTGTAACCATAAAAGCCTTGGTTTCATGCATGTTAACATTAGAAGCCTCCTCCCTAAGTCTGTTTTATTCACTGCCTTAGAACACTCCGCCAACCCGGATGTCCTAGCTGTGTCTGAATCCTGAAATTTCCATAACATTTTCTGACAAGATAGAGGGCGGAATTGCAGAGATAGCCTGCAGAGTTCTGTCTTACTATCCAGGTGTGTGCCCAAACAATTTGAGCACCTACTTTTAAAAATCCACCTTCCCAGAAACAAGTCTCTCACCATTGCTGCTTGCTTTAGACCACCTTCTGCCCCCAGCTGTGCCCTGGACACCATATGTGAATTGATTGCCCCCCATCTTTCTTCAGAGCTCGTTCTGTTAGGTGACCTAAACTGGGACATGCTTAACACCCCAGCCGTCCTACAATCTAAGCTTGATGCTCTCAATCTCACTCAAATCCGTAAACACGGGCACCCTCATAGATATCATCCTAACCAACCCGCCCTCCAAATACACCTCTGCTGTCTTCAACCAGGATCTCAGCGATCACTGCCTTATTGCCTGCGTCCGTAATGGGTCTGCGTTCAAACGACCACCCTTCATCACTGTCAAATGCTCCCTAAAACACGTCAGCGAGCAGGCCTTTCTAATCGACCTGGCCCGGGTATCCTGGAAGGACATTGACCTCATTCCGTCAGTAGAGGATGCCTGGTTATTCTTTAAAAGTGCTTTCCTCACCATCTTAAATAAGCATGCCCCATTCAAAAATGTTTGAACCAGGAACAGATATAGCCCCTGGTTCACTCCAGACCTGACTGCCCTTGACCAGCACAAAAACATCCTGTGGCGTACTGCATTAGCTTCGAAAAGCCCCCGCGATATGCAACGTTAGGAAGTTAGGAACCAATATACACAGGCAGTTAGGAAAGAAAAGGCTAGCTTTTTCAAACAGAAATTTGCATCCTGTAGCACAAACTCCAAAAGGTTCTGGGACACATTGAAGTACATGGAGAATAAGAGCACCTCCTCCCAGCTGCCCACTGCACTGAGGCTAGGAAACACTGTCACCACTGATAAATCTGCGATAATTGAGAATTTCAATAAGCATTTTTCTACGGCTGGCCATGCTTTCCACCTGGCTACCACTACCCCGGTCAACAGCCCTGCACCACCCACAGCAACTTGCCCAAGCCTCCCCCATTTCTCCTTCACCCAAATCCAGATAGCTGAAGTTCTGAAAGAGCTGCAAAATCTGGACCCCTACAAATCAGCCGGGCTAGACAATCTGGACCCTCTCTTTCTAAAATTATCCACCAAAATTGTTGCAACCCCTATTACTAGCCTGTTCAACCTCTCTTTCGTATCGTCTGAGATCCCCAAAGATTGGAACGCTGCCGCGGTCATCCCCCTCTTCAAAGGGGGAGACACTCTAGACCCAAACTGCTACAGACCTATATCTATCCTACCCTGCCTTTCTAAGGTCTTCGAAAGCCAAGTTAACAAACAGATCACTGACCATTTCGAATCCCACTGTACCTTCTACGCTATGCAATCTGAGCTGGTCATGGGTGCACCTCAGCCACGCTCAAGGTCCTAAACGATATCATAACCACCATCGATAAGAAACAATACTGTGCAGCTGTATTCATCGACCTGGCCAAGGCTTTCGACTCGGTCAATCACCACATTCTTATCGGCAGACTCAACAGCCTTGGATTCTCAAATGACTGCCTCGCCTGGTTCACCAACTACTTCTCAGACAGAGTTCAGTGTGTCAAATCGGAGGGCCTGTTGTCCGGACCTCTGGCAGTCTCTATGGGGGTACCACAGGGTTCAATCCTCGGGCTGACTCTTTTCTCTGTACACATCAATGATGTCACTCTTGCTGCTAGTGATTCTCTGATCCACCTCTACGCAGACGACACCATTCTGTATACATCTGGCCCTTCTTTGGACACTGTTAACTAACCTCCAGACGAGCTTCAATGCCATACAACTCTCCTTCCGTGGCCTCCAACTGCTCTTAAATGCAAGTAAAACTAAATGCATGCTCTTCAACCGATCGCTGCCCACACCTGCCCGCCCATCCAGCATCACTACTCTGGACGGCTCTGACCTAGAATACGTGGACAACTACAAATACCTAGGTGTCCGTTTAGACTGTAAACTCTCCTTCCAGACTCACATCAAGCATCTCCAATCCAAAATTAAATCTAGAATCAGCTTACTATTTCGCAACAAAGCATCCTTCACTCATGCTGCCAAACATACCTTTGTAAAACTGACTATCCTACCGATCCTTGACTTCCGCGATGTCATTTACAAAATAGCCTCCAACACTCTACTCAACAAAGTGGATGCAGTCTATCACAGTGCCATCCGTTTGTCACCAAAGCCCCATATACTACCCACCACTGCGACCTGTATTCCCTCTTCGGCTGGCCCTCGCTTCATATTCGTCGCCAAACCCACTGGCTCCAGGTTATCTATAAGTCTTTGCTAGGTAAAGCCCCGCCTTATCTCAGCTCGCTGGTCACCATAGCAGCACCCACCCGCAGCACGCGCTCCAGGAGGTATATCTCACTGGTCACCCCCAAAGCCAATTCCTCCTTTGGCCGCCTTTCCATCCAGTTCTCTGCTGCCAATGACTGGAACGAACTGCAAAAATCACTGAAGCTGGAGACTCATATCTCCCTCACTAGCTTTAAGTACCAGCTGTCAGAGCAGCTCACAGATCACTGCACCTGTAAATAGCCCATCCAACTACCTCATCCCCACACTGTTATCTATTTTATTTATTTTTGCTCCTTTGCACCCCAGTATCTCTACTTGCCCATTTTCTTCTGCACATCTATCACTCCAGTGTTTAATTGCTATATTGTAATTATTTCGCCACTATGGCCTATTTATTGCCTTACCTCAGTTATCCTACCTCATTTGCACACACTGTATATAGACTTTTTCTACTGTATTATTGACTGTATGTTTGCTTATTCCATGTGTAACTCTGTGTTGTTGTATGTGTTGCACTGCTTTGCTTTATCTTGGCCAGGTCGCAGTTGCAAATGAGAACTTGTTCTCAACTGGCCTACCTGGTTAAATAAAGGTGAAATACATTTTTAAAAAGAGCATCGTCTTATATCGGGCTCATCTACAATAACTGTGGTTTATCATATCGCTGAGTCTCAGGTTAATAGCATTGATATAAAGCCAATGATTGTTGAATATCATAATTTAGAAGTCCCTCATTAACCTAGTACAGTCTTACCCAGTCAGAAACCAAAATATAACCTTGTTCACAATGTCATTGTAAACAATGTATAGCTTCAAACCATGGTTTAAACTATAATTTAGGATCTGATGGACTGTCAGTTCTTTGATCTGATGGACTGTCAGTATTTCGAGCACTGTTGATGAATTTAAAGAGCTACATTTCCCTCGCCTCATTTCTCAACTGTTTATCAAAAACAAGTGGCAAAGGAGTTTTTGAATCCCAGACTGTAGCTTTAATTCTGGACTTTTAGATGTAAATGTAAGACTTTATTCAACGCTTCAAGACTATCCACATACCAACATATCACCAGGAATGTCCCTCAAATGAGTGGTTAAAACTTAACCAACAGAGCAGAACTTAACTTATTACAGTGGAGGTGGAATCTAATGATATTTGGTGAAACAAAAAATGGCACGAGCCAATAGAAAATGAGATGTACTATAGGACACAGACTTTGCATAGATGACCGTGATCAAGCCAGTCATGGCCACTTACTGTCCCTGTTTGCCTCTGTACTTCCTTTTTGGCCAGGTCCTTGCTCAATAATTTTATGAGGTAGTCCGCTCTCATCTGTAGTTGCTTGGCCTGTGGCTTCTTGTCAGGGTCGTCTGGCAGGAGCTGGTTCACACGAAGGAACGGATGCTTAAATGAATACAACTATAACACAAAGGCACTTACCTTAACCTTGGCTATGACATTTTCACTTCCTCTATAAAGTGAGACCTTATGAGCTGGGACGATGTACCAAAAATGACCGACACCGACTGTATCGAGTAATTATTGATGACATTAATATTGTTATAAGGTCCAATGCAGATGTTTTTATCTCAATATCAAATCATTTCTGGGTAACAATTAAGTACCTTACTGTGATATATATATATATTATTTTTCCATTTTAATTGAAAACAAAATCTTGGCAAAGAGCAATTTCTCAAGCAAGAATTTAGCTAGAACTGTCTGGGAGTGGTCTGAGTGGGGAGGGGATAACTAAAAACTAGCTGTTATTGGCTTTCTTATTGGTCTATTAACAAATTTACCGGGCAGGCCAAAACTCCATCCCACCAAAACAGGGAGTGATTTCAGACGGTCTTTTCAAACAGCTCTTACACTAAAAGGGCACTATATTAATTTTCACAATTTCACAGCATTATTACAACCTCAGCGTGGAAATACATACAGTGCATTCGGAAAGTATTCAGACCCCTTCCCCTTTTCAATATTTTGTTACGTTTCAGCCTTATTCTAAAATGTATTTGAAAAATATACATGATTCTCGTTAACCTACACAAAATACCACACAATGGCAATGCGAAAAAAGGTTTTTAGATTTACTTGCAAAAAAACAGAAATAACTTATTTACATATGTATTCAGACCCTTTGCTATGAGACTCGAAATTGAGCTCAGGTGCATCCTATTTTCATTGACGATCCTTGAGATGTTTCTTCAACTTGACTGGAGTCCACCTGTGGTCAATTCAATTGATTGGACATGATTTGGAAAGGCACACACCTGTGTATGTATTGGTCCACAGTTGACAGTGCATGTCAAAGGAATTGTCCGTAGAGCTCTGAGACAGGATTGTGCCGAGGCACAGATCTTGGGAAAGGTACCAAAAAATGTCTGTAGCATTGAAGGTCCCCAAGAACGCAGTGGCCTCCATCATTCTTAAAATAGCAGAAGTTTGGAACCAACAAGTCTCTTCCTAGAGCTGGCCACCCGGCCAAACTAAGCAATCGGTGGAGAAGGGCCTTGGTCAGGGAGGTAACCAAGAACCAAATGGTCACTCTGACAGAGCTCCAGAGTTCCTCTGTGGAGATAGGAGAACCTTACAGAAGGAGAACCATCCCTGCAGCACTCCACCAATCAGGTCTTTATGGTAGAGTTGCCAGACGGAAGCCACTCCTCAGTAAAAGGCACATGACAGCCCACTTGGAGTTTGCCAAAAGGCACCTAAAGGACTCGCAGACCATGAGAAACAAGATTCTCTGGTCTGATGAAACCAAGATTGAACTCTTTGGCATGAATGCCAAGCGTCACGTCTGGAGGAAACCTGGCACCATCCCTATGGTGATGAATGGTGGTGGCAGCATCATGCTGTGGGGATGTTTTTCAGTGGCCCAGCCAGAGCCAGGACTTGAACCAGATCAAACATCTCTGGAAACCTGAAAATAGCTGTGCAGCAACGCTCCCCATCCAACCTGACAGATCTTGAGAGGATCTGCAGAGAAGAATGGGAGAAACTAATCGCTGCCAAAGGTGCTTCAACAAAGTACTGAGTAAAAGGTCTGAATACTTATGTAAATGTGATATTTCAGTTTTCGCTTTGTCATTATGGGGTATTGTGTGTAGATTGATGAGGAAAAAAACAACTGAATCCATTCTAGAATAAGGCTGTAACGTAACAAAATTTGGAAAAAGTCAAAGGGTCTGAATACTTCAGAATGCACTGTATAACACAGTAAAAATCACATTTTTGACAGCACTGAGCCTTTAATCACAATAAGTAGCCTGTTATAGAGAAATGTGAAGTGTGAAATGTAATAAGTCTGCTAATATGGGTGATTGTGAATGGGACAATTGACAGCTACAACATTCAAAGCAGTAGTAGTATTAGTTTTGTAGACCATGCCATGATGACATTGAAACGTGTGTGCCACACGTTTAGTATGTCTACTCCCTCTTGTTTAGTCCTGCTGTAAATATAATTGTAATGTATTTTATTTGATGTATGCCTATTGACAACTGGCCGGGGACTACAGCTGGAAATTAGCCGTAGAGGCTAAAGCTGCTCTTTTTATCAAAAGGGACTGTCCACGTCATTATAAACTAATAAACTAAACTCAACTAAACTAAACACAATCGGTCTAACGGTCGTGCAGCCTCGAACTGTGCATGTGCATGCCGTCAAATCATAGGCACTTCTTCAATATAAAATAGTTCTGACGAAAATGAAAACATTTCAGTTTGTCACTTTCACGAGGTTGGAGTAATAACATGTTCAGCTACTTAAGACATTGGCTCGAATCTAGGTTGTGCCTTTAGAAATCGAGAAAATAATTGTTCACTTCTCTCATTGACTTCTCAAACCCCAAACCGGTCTGCCAAGTCTGTTTCACAAGCGTGCCTGGAAGTCTTGCGATGTTGGGCCTCTGGGTTAATAAGAAACTCTGTGGTACCATTCTATTTATTGTTATAATTCAGTCAATTTATTGTGATATGTATTGTAGTCCATATCGCCCAGCTTTTCTTCAGACTCACCTTGTGTGTCAGGTTGAGGTCGGGGTCCATCTTAATCATTTCCCAGCTGCCGTAACCGTACTCGTAGATTCCTATGAGCAGGCTGGAGTCGTCCTCCTTTCCCCAGTCAATGTCAAAGTGTGCTGCCTTGGAGTGGAATGGAATCGTGTACCTACAAAAAGAGAAGAGTTTGGATTCAGTATTCAGAGAGACATAAGAAGTGAGAGTAGAATGTGTCATTCCACATCAAGTGGGCCTAAAACTAGGCATGCAACAACCATATATTTACATGGAAGTTAAAAGGCAAGTGCAGTGTAATTATACTGTAGGTAGAGATTAGTTTTAAAGGGATTACAACATTCTCAAAGCCATGTCTGTCCTTTTATCAATTAATACATGTTGTGGATTTAGATAGGGCTATGCTATTTGTCATGCCCAGGGATTTCAGGCTTCATTGGCTGCTATGTGAGTGTAAAAAAACGTAAAATTTTAACTGTTGTGTTGGTTTTAGCAGAGTTAATACAACGTGTGGTAGAGGAGTGGAGTATTGCTTCATTCTTAATGGCATTGCTTCATTCTTAATGGCTCCTATGGGCCCTGGTCAAAAGGTCTTGCACTAAATAGGGAATATGATGCAATTTGGGACGCAAGCCATGTGTGAGGTAAGAGACTGAGCGGCAAGACGGACCTCTTCCTCTCCTCAGGTTCGGCAGGAATGGCTTTGTGGAGCGGCACCAGCTCCCCCTCGTGGGAGATGACCAGCTTGGCATTCACCTGGACGCCCGAGATCCTGAACGTGGGGCCTTTCACTTTCCCTCTTCTGCCCCCTGATGGCAAGGCAGAGAGAGGTTAAATACTGGTGACCAGCGGCACTATAACAATACAACATGCTCCAACCTGCTCTTGAGCAACTCGAGTGGATTTCAACATTGTTTGAAATAGCAGTAAAGTGAGAAGGGTGGATAGAGATGAAGATTGAGGGATGAATGGATGGATAGATAGAGACACACATACAGAGAGACAGACAGACACAGAGACAGACACACAGACAGTGAACAGTACCTGATGTCTTCTCTGGTCCACAAGGGTTCTCCCTGAGGGTCTTCAGGCAGCCGTTGTGAACCATCTCCGCCAGGCGCTTCAGGTCGTGCTCAGACTTATCCACCAGCTCAGCATCGCGGGCGATAGCATCCAATCTGAAGGAGACACACGTTTATTAGTCAGACGGCACGATGAGAAGAGTTGTCAAATTCAGGTTTTTTCCTCTCCAAGGCAAAGTTTCACTGTTTTAACCTTTCAAGTGGTCCACCAAACTTCTTGTAGCTCTTGACAAATCTATGTAGAAAAAAGAAAGACAAAAAGAGATGAGGTACAGTCTAGGCAATAGGACGTTAGTGCATTTTCTACATCTCCAAATGAAATCTGATGGGAAAACTTTTCAGAGACTTATTCCCACAGGATAGAAGACATTTAACAATCTCACGGGTGAGTCCCAAATGGAACCCTATTCCCTTTATACTGCTATAAAGGGAATAGGGTGCCATTTGAGATGCATCCCATGTGTAGTGATTACCTTCGTATCTCAGTGTCGCTGAAGCCCTTAATGTTTTCTCGTGGAATGGTCCGAGGTCGTCCTCGTTTCTTGGGCCTCTTGCGATCCGAGGCGAAGTCGCTGTCGGAGCCCGAGTACTGCCTGTTCCTACTCCGCCGGCTATCATTGCCGTTAAAGCTGATCTGGATCCATAAATCAAACAAAAATGTATTATTATTATATTTTGTTAAACATTTGAATATACACACACACTACCGTTCAAAAGTTTGGGGTCACTTAGAAATGTCCATGAGGTGTGGGAGGCCCCGGTGCACAACTGAACAAGAGGACAAGTACATTAGAGTGTCTACAAGTACATTAGAGTGTCTAGTTTGAGAAACAGACGCCTCACAAGTCCTCAACTGGCAGCTTCATTAAATAGTACCCGAAATCACCAGTCTCAATGTCAACAGTGAAGAGGCGACTCCGGGATGCTGGCCTTCTAGGCAGTTCCTCTGTCCAGTGTCTGTGTTCTTTTGCCCATCTTAATCTTTTCTTTTTAATTGGCCAGTCTGAGATATGGCTTTTTCTTTGCAACTCTGCCAAGAAGGACAGCATCCCGGAGTCGCCTCTTCACTGTTGACGTTGAGACTGGTGTTTTGCGGGTACTATTTAATGAAGCTGCCAGTTGAGGACTTGTGAGGCGTCTGTTTCTCAAACTAGACACTCTAATGTACTCTTGCTCAGTTGTCCTCTTGCTCAGTTGTGCCCCGGGGCCTCCCACTCCTCTTTCTATTCTGGTTAGAGCCAGTTTGCGCTATTCTGTGAAGGGAGTAGTACACAGCGTTGTACGAGATCTTCAGTTTCTTGGCAATTTCTAACATGGAATAGCCTTCATTTCTCAGAACAAGAATAGACTGATGAGTTTCAGAAGAAAGATGCTTTGTTTCTGGCCATTTTGAGCCTGTAATCGAACTCACAAATACTGACGCTCCAGATACTCAACTAGTCTAAAGAAGGACAGTTTTATTGCTTCTTTAATCAGACAACAGTTTTCAGCTATGCTAACATAATTGCAAAAGAGTTTTCTAATGATCAAGTAGCCTTTTAAAATGATAAACTTGGATTAGCTAACACAACGTGCCATTGGAACACAGGAGTGATGGTTGCTGATAATGGGCCTCTGTACGTCTATGGAGATATTCCATAAAAAAATCAGCTGTTTCCAGCTACAATAGTGATTTACAACATTAACAATATCAACACTGTATTTTTTTAATGGGAAAAAAATTGCTTTTCTTTCAAAAACAAAAGACAACTTTTGAACTTTAGTGTACATATACAGTACCAGACAAAAGTTTGGACACCTCCTCATTCAAGGGTTTTCTTGATTTTTACTATTTTCTACATTGTAGAATAATAATGAAGATATCACAACTATGAAATAACACATATATGTTATTTATTTATTTATTAGAATCCCCATTAGATGTTGTTAATTAAGAAGCTACTCTTCCTGGGGTCCACAACACAAGTTCACGATATACAGTGCCAGTCAAAAGTTTGGAGACACCTACTCATTCCAGGGTTATTCTTTATTTTTACAATTATCTATATTGTAGAATAATCAAAATATATTTTATATTTGAGATTCTTCAAAGTAGCCATCCTTTGCCTTGATGACAGCGTTGCACACTATTGGCATTCTCTCAACCAGCTTCAACTGGAATACTTTTCCAACAGTCTTAAAGGAGTTTCCACATACGCTGAGCACTTGTTGGCTGCTTTTCCTTCACTCTGCGGTCCAACTCATCCCAAACCATTTCAATTGGGTTGAGGTCGGGTGATTGTGGAAGCCAGGTCATCTGATGCAGTACTCCATCACTCTCCTTGGTTAAATAGCCCTTACACAGCCTAGAGGTGTGTTGTGTCATTGTCCTGTTGAAAAACAAATGATAGTCCCACTAAGCACAAACCAGATGGGATGGCGTATCGCTAAAGAATGCTGTGGTAGCCATGCTGGTTAAGTGTGCCTTGAATTCTTAATAAATCACCAACAGTGTCACCAGCAAAGCACCCCCACACCATCACACCACCTCCTCCATGCTTCATGGTGGGAATCACACATCCGGAGATCATCCGTTCACCTACTCTGCGTCTCACAAAGACACTACTCAAATTTGGACTAATCAAACCAAAGGTCAGATTTCCACCAGTCTAATGTACATTGCTCATGTTTCCTGGCCAAAGCAAGTCTCTTCTTCTTATTGGTGTCCTTTGGTAGTGGTTTCTTTGCAGCAATTCGACCATGAATGCCTGATTCATGCAGTCTCCTCTGAACAGTTGATGTTGAGATGTGCCTGTTACTTGAACTCTGTGAAGCATTTATTTGGGCTGCAACTTCTGAGGCTGGGAACTCTAATTAACTTATCTTCTGCAGCAGAGGTAACTCTGGGTCTTCCTTTCCTGTGGCGGTCGTCATGAGAGCCAGTTTCATCAGAGAGCTTGATGGTTGTTGCGGCTTTTCCGTAGTGACTTTCATGTCTTAAAGTAATGATGGACTGTCGTTTCTCTTTGCTTATTTGAGCTGTTCTTGCCATAATATGGACTTGGTCTTTTACCAAATAGGGCTATCTTCTGTATACCACCACTACCTTGTCACAACCCAACTGATTAACGCATGAAGGAAATAAATTCCACAAATTAACTTTTAACAAGGCACACCTGTTAATTGAAATGCATTCCAGGTGACTACTTCATGAAGCTGGTTGAGAGAACGCCAAGAGTGTGCAAAGCTGTCATCAAGGCAAAGGGTGGCTACGTTGAAGAATCTCAAATATAAAATATATCTTGATTTGTTGAACACTTTTTTGTTTACTACATGATTCCATGTTTTATTTCATAGTTTTGACGTCTTCAATATCATTCTACAATGTAGAAAATTGTCAAAATAAAGAAAAACCCTTGAATGAGTAGGTGTGTCCAAACTTTTGACTTGTACTGTATGTATTTTTTCTATGTATTACCAGCCAGGAAAACATTTGTCATTTCATTCATAACAAAAATAGCTATTTTTCAAAACTGTGTTTTCTCCCTGAGGGTTTCAATGTGGCCACCCTGTTACACTCACATCATCCACTAACATTGGCAACTGACTGGGATGAGACCATTTGTCACAACATATTAAGTCAGAAGGCAAAAATGCTAGATATATTGACCTTAGAATATATTGACATCAGAAAAAATACTATTTTAATTAATTGAAAAACCTAATCTCTGCATTGGAGAGAACTGATGTGTGCGTGAGTGATTGGTCTTTCTGTGATTCCTCACATCCTATCTCCTAGTGACTGTTTTAGATGAGAAGGTCCACAGTCTCTCCCCTTGGCGCCCCATAGCTAACCTGTTTGGCACAGTTTCTCATGCGTGGCAGAAGGTAGATCTCCTCCAGCTCCTTCTGCCTCTCCTCCTCCTCCATCCGTCGCCGCTGCGCCACAGGGATGATGTCATCCCAGCCCTGATGATAGCGCTCAGAGTCCATGACGATCTCCTCCTCCTCCATCATGGAAAAGTTGGCCACCTGGCAGTGAGGGGTCAAGGTTAGGTCACAGAGGATCAGCGGATTGACGTTTTTATTTTTTTAAACACTCAATGAAGAATCTCCATAAAAATACACAGTGTACAAACATTGAGTTCCACCCCCTTTTTCCCTCAGAACATCTTCAATTCATTGGGGCGTGGAGGCGTTCTTCAGGAATGCTCCAATGCATCCCACAGTTGTGTCAAGTTGGCTGGATGTCCTTTGGATGGTGGGCCATTCATAATGCACACGAGAAACTGTTTAGCGTGAAAAACTCTGCAGCGTTGCAGTTCTTGATGCACTCAAACCGGTGTGCCTGGAATTTACTACCATACCTTGTTCAAAGGCACTTGAATCTTTTGTCTTGGCCATTCACCCTCTCAATGGCACACATACACAATCCATGTCTCAATTGTCCCAAGGCTTAAAAATCCTTCTTTACCCTGTCTCCTCCCCTTCATCTACACTGGTTGAAGTGGATTTAACAAGTGACATCAATAAGGGATCATAGCTTTCACCTGGATTCACTTGGTCAGTCTGTCATGGAAAGTTCCTAATGTTCTGTACACTCAGTGCATATTTTTAGTCCAGGACTAGACTTAAATCAGCATCCAGGAATATGGCCCTTAAACACTGTTGAACTTATTCTTCTTGTCATTCTCACTAGTGGTTATTTTGAAGGTTTTACTTGCGATTAACGTGATATACTGTATACCTTGAATTGCGAAAGAAGCTCCTCTCCTACAGTGGAGGGGCCGGGGTCGTTCTCTCTGGTCTCGGCTCTCTTCAGGATATCGTCGATGTCCATATCCTGCCAGAGGGAAACCAAACACTCATTAATGATGAATCAACTTTATCGATCCACAGAGGGGAAATTGGATTTGTCACCTTCATCAGACACACAAATGTAGTATCATAGTATTGTGTTAGTGCTATCATGACAATTCTAATTTACACTGGGGTGTGTTACAAACCTGAGGCTCCTGCTCCTCCCCCTCCTGCTCTTTGAAGAGCTCCTCGGCACCAAACTTCAAAATGTCCGACAGTTCCTCCTTGTTGAACGGAGTGGCACTGCAAGTGATTGAAGTTCCAAATGAGTATACAGAAAACCTTGCAGGTGTGTGCATAACTGTGAACACCTCAAAAGGATGGTATTTGCGTTTGAGAGACTACAAGTTTTGTTTATGTAGTTGAGAGTAAGATCCTTCATGGTGGCATGGGTCTGGTGTAACTGGCTGTAAGCACCTAGAGGTTTGAGAGAGTGTGTGTGTGTGTATTTGCGTGTTTGTCTTTCAAGTTTCATTAGTCGTATGTACAGGATACATGTGTTCGTCAGTGTGGGTGTGTGCGTGAGTGCATGTGTGCTAAGGCACGGACAATCAGAGCACGTGGTCAGTGCAGTTCAAGTGTTCAGCAGTCTGATGGCTTGTAGATAGAAACGGTCTCTGAGCATGTTGGCATCAGACCTTATGCTCTGATACCATCTGCCCGAAGGTAAGTGAGTGAACAGCTCGTGGCAGGGGTGTGTGGGGTCCTTGATGAAGCTGCAGGCCTTCCTCAGGCACCGTTTAGAGTAGATGTCCTGGATGGGAGCACGGCCCCAGTGATGTAATGGGCCGTCTTCGGCCTTGCGGTCGTGGACGGAGCAATTCCCGTACCAGGCTGTGACGCAACCAGACAGGACGCTCTCGATGGTGCAGCGGTAGTATTTGGAGAGGACCTGGGGTGGAATGCCAAATTTCTTCAGCCGGTAGAGACACTTTTGCACCCTCTTGACAAGAGTGGTAGTATTGTTGGTCCATGACAAGTCCTCGGTGATGTGGATGCAGAGCAACTTAAACCTGCTGACTCTCACTACTGCAGACCCGTTGATGTGGATCGGGGCATCTTCCCTCCGCTTCCTGAAGTCGACAATGAACTCCTTTGTTTTGCTGACGTTGAGGGAGAGGTTGTTGTCCTGGCACCACGATGCGAGTGTATGTGTAAGCACCTAGGTTTGAGAGAGAGAGTGGGTTTTCATGAGTGCTTGCATGTGTGTGTATTTCCGTGAATGTGTGTGTGTACCTGGAGGGAGCGGTGCCGGTGTGGAGGACGGTCTTTCCCGTGGTGTCCATCCTCTGGATGACCAGGTGGTCAAGCACCATCTTCTTCTTGGCCCGCTCAATGATCTCCTCCTCCACCGAGCTCTTGGTCACCAGGCGATAGATGTTCACCTGCGAGACACACAACAATGTTTTTTGTTGTGTTGTTACCTGCCTTGTGCTGCTGCTGCAATCTGCTGCTGCAATGCACCCCCCCGCCATCCCACTCTACTTTGGAACTTTTCATCTCTGACTATGAAAAGCCAACTGATGTTAAATCTTGCAGCGTTGAAGTGTTGCGCCCTCCACAGCAATTATGGTTATTATCTGACATTGCTGGTCAACTACGAACGTTAGAACGTCTTGAAAAACAACCTGGCCTTAATTGCCACATGTTCTCTTAAATCTCTACCTGGTACAGCCAGAAGTGGACTGGCCACCCCTTTCGTAGCCACTGTGCTTCTGCATCTGCATTGCTTGCTCTTTGAGGTTACAGGCTGGGTATCTGTAAAGCACTTTGCAACAAATGCTGATGTAAAAATGGCTTTATAAAATAAATGTGATTGATTAATTGGATGATTTTATATCCACAACTGTAATCCTCCTCATTCGTTTATTTGAGATGTGCCCAAGACAATGTTTAATTCCCACTGAGAATGCCCGATTGTTTAGGATATAGGAGATTCACACCTCTAATCAACCTATAGATAATGCAATACAATTCTAGATATTTGATTGCAAATGACCAAAAGGACATAACCATACAAAGTTGTATTCAATACAACTTGGACTCATATGACCATGTATGTTGGTCTGTACTTGTCACGCCCTGGCCATAGAGAGCTCTCTAGGTTTCTCTATGGTGTGTTGGGTCAGGGCATGACTAGGGTTATGTAGGGAACTCTATGTTTGTTTTTGGTTAGGTTCCCAATTAGAGGCAGCTGGTTGTCGTTTCCTCGAATTGGGAATCCTATTTAAGTTGGTTCCCTGCCCCACTTGCCTTGTGGGTTATTGTTTGTATTTATGTGTGTGCCACACCTGCGTTACGGTCTGTTCATTGCCAGTTGCACTTAATAAAAAGTATGTATACTGGAACCCTCGCTGCATCTCTCCATCAGAAAACCGTGACAGAATAACCCACCCAAAAAGGACCAAGCAGTGGGGTCAGCAGGAGTCCGGGACATGGGAGATCTTGGATGGCAAGGGACCCTGGAGTCAGGCGGGGGAGTATTGCAGTCCCAGGGAGGAGTTGGAAGCAGCGACGGCAGAGCGGCGCTTCTACGAAGAGAAGTACGGAGCAAGGAAGCCAGAGAGGCAGCCCCAAATAAATGTTTTTGGGTGGGCACATGGGGAGGTTGGTTGTGCCAGGATGGAGACCTGAGCCAACTCCCCGTGCTTACCGGAGGGAGTGTCGCACTGGTAAGGCACCGTGTTATGCTGTGAAGCGCACGGTGTCTCCAGTGCGCATTCACAGCCCGGTGCGCATAAAGAGCTCGACACGTCCTGTCCCTGCTCCACGCATCAGGTTCCCTGTGCGCATCGAGAGCCTGGCACGGCCTGTCCCTGCTCCACGCATCAGGTCCCCTGTGCGCATCGACAGGACGTGCCGGGCTCTCCCTGCTCCACGCACCAGGTCCCCTGTGCGCCTTCAGAGCCCGGCAAGTCCTGTTCCTGCTCCACGCATCAGGTCCCCTGTGCGCATCGAGAGCCCAGCACGTCCTGTTCCTGCTCCACGCATCAGGTCCCCTGTGCGCATCGAGAGCCCAGCACGTCCTGTTCCTGCTCCACGCATCAGGTCCCCTGTGCGCATCGAGAGCCCAGCACGTCCTGTTCCTGCTCCACGCATCAGGCCCCCTGTGCGCATCGAGAGTCCGGCAAGGCCTGTCCCTGCTCCACGCATCAGGTTCCCTGTGCGCATCGAGAGCCCGACACGGCCTGTCTCTGCTCCACGTACTAGGCCTCTAGGGTGTCGTCCCAGCCTGGTACGTACTGTTCCTGCTCCACACACCAGGCCTCTAGGGTGTCGTCCCAGCCTGGTACGTACTGTTCCTGCTCCACACACCAGGCCTCTAGGGTGTCGTCCCAGCCTGGTACGTACTGTTCCTGCTCCACACACCGGGCCTCCAGTGCGTCTTCTCGGGTCGGTACGGCCCGCATCGGAGCCGCCACCGACAAAGGCCCACCCGAAGTCCCCCCCATTGACTCTAGGTGGCGGTCGGAGTCCGCACCTTTGGGGGGGGGGTATTGTCACGCCCTGGCCATAGAGAGCTCTCTAGGTTTCTCTATGGTGTGTTGGGTCAGGGCGTGACTAGGGTTATGTAGGGAACTCTGTTTTTGGTTAGGTTCCCAATTAGAGGCAGCTGGTTGTCGTTGCCTCTAATTGGGAATCCTATTTAAGTTGGTTCCCTGCCCCACTTGCCTTGTGGGTTATTGTTTGTATTTATGTGTGTGTGCCACACCTGCGTTACGGTCTGTTCATTGTTTATTGTTTTTTGCCAGTTGCACTTAATAAAAAGTATGTATACTGGAACCCTCGCTGCATCTTGGTCCGCTCCATCAGAAAACCGTGACAGTACTGCCTACTTTCATTGGCCAACAAAAAAATTACCTTAAAGTTGACAAAGTGTTCTGATAAAACATTCACGTGGTAAAATGACCAATAGCAGTCCCGAGACCCAAACAGAAATTGGCTTTTCATTTATCTGACTTTCATTTATCTGCATGTCCAGCCCTTATATTTAGCCTCACAATTAAGTATTTTACCTTATTCTTTTCAGGACAATCAGGGCTACAAGTAGAACACAACTATTTGACAAAAAGTTGCATTCATGAGTTTTTCTGACAAAAACAATTATTAAAAATAAAGTCAGCCAAACCAAAAACCTGATAAAAATGAATCCATATGATGGGACAGCAACTACAGTGGTTCTTCCTTATGCCCCGACCGTTAGATGGTGGCATTCTGTCATTGCACCACACTATCACAAGGGGGAGTTAGAACGCTGGACTATCAATAGTCTAAACTGTGGCAATTAATGGAGATGTTTTCAGTCAGTCTCTTCTCTGGCACTAGAGTCCTGCATCAGGCAACAACTCAAACTGTCAGTGGTCCTGGAAAAATAGGCACGGTGGGCTTTTGGTTTCTCTCCCTCTAAAAACAGAAATAATTTTTTTTTTATAACAAACTTGCTTTAGATTAAACGCTAACTTTTGGTTATTTGAAATATCTTTGTTTTTTCAATCTCAGTTAACTCCAAACCTCATGCAACCGCAAAATGTCAGATCAAGCATATACTGTACAGCATTTATGCTTTTAATAAAATAATGATAAAAATACTCTTTCAAAATGCAGATGTTTATTTCAACTATCAGCAGGACAATAGGGAATAAATATCACTGAATGACAGCATGTGGACTGGTCTTGATAAATTAATCCGATTTTTATTTGGAAATAGTTTAGGCCTACTCCTGACCGGTCTCGTTGTACAGTAACAAACACTTAGGCCTAAATCAGCTACAGTAAGAAATAGATTTTTGTTTTTCATGGAATAGAAACACCATAATATTAATCAAATTAACAGCTGATGCATTGGTCCAGAGCCAGGTGGTATTGGAGGAGAGTCAGGCGGCATTGGCGGAGAATGACGCGTTGAATACGGTGAGGAATGAGATGGAGTCACAATCCATACCAGGCACACCTGTGTGCTCTGGAACTCCACCTCCTGTTTGTGGACTCTGCAAACAACGTGTCCTTGATGGGCTATCACAATAGACTCTTGCACAGTGTTTAGGGACTTTAAATGTACATTATTAAGGCATGTCACTTCTCCCATATCTTTTGCATAGTCCACCAAATGCACTGGTTTCTAACCACATCTGGATGGATCCATAACGAATTACTATGGGAATAAATATCACTGAATGACAGAGCATAGGGACTGGTCTTTATAAATCAATCAGATTTGTATGTGGAAATGTAATGATTATTTTGCTCTTCACTCGCAGTCAATTAGTAGCCTAGGCCTACTCCAGACCGGTCACGTTGTACAACTCCATATTTTCCTAACTGAAACCCTTAATTAAATCGCTATCGCTTTAGCCGTGATTGTAAAATGTATCAAAACTCCCTTTGTTATTTCGTTTTATAACTAAAATGCTTGACTGTATTTAAAGACATGGATGACTTGTATGCTGTGTGATGACATGCTCAAATGATGGAGTGACTGATGTACTGTATATTTAAGTAAGCCTTTATGCCAATAAGTAAGTTACGCTAAAATAGCTACAGTAACAAATGCATTTTCGTGGAATAGAAAAACCATAATATTCATAAAATTAAGCTCCATTTCTAAAAATCGATCCCATATAGTCTGTTCTATTCAAGGCTCCCCTTAACTCTTAGGCCTACAACTCCATGTCATTTCAATAACTTACTTTTCAAAGATGCCCTCTGGTGGGCAAACTAGCACTAACTAGCATTAATGGAAACAATGGCTGACACTTAAATAACATGCCATAGAATTATGCGGCAGCCCGCAAGGTGTGCTGCAGTACGACACAACTTTTACAGGAAGAACCACTGTGAGCTTTTTACAGTATTATAGACACTATGTCCTGGGATTTCCTATGATCTTCTATGTAGACAAACCCCTTACCTTCTAACGACTCGTGTAGTTTGTGAGCGTCATAGAGCACATGTGCCTGTTTGTGAGAGCCTCAGCGTTTCATAGACAGCTTTTAATAGTTTGCAGCTCAAACCAGACGGACTATACAGACATTTTTGTAAAAAAGACCCGGCCCCGGGCCCTTTAGGGATCTGACCTTGTCTTACAAACACCACTCTAGCTCAGCCCCCGTTAACCACACAGACTAATGGTTGATGTCTACAGATGCAGAAATAGACGAATCAAATGGTACAACCCAGAAGTCTGTAGCTCAAACACACACTGTTTAAAAGGGGTTAAAAGTCCAAAATGTTACGGTGTGACTCATTGGGTTAAAAACTGCATTCATCGACGCCATGTATTTTGGTTTGTATAAACTGCTTTGTCATGGGTAACAATAAAATTTGACTTCTAACGTGACCGAAAGTCAACTCGAACTTGAAAAGGTCATTGTTGCATACCTGTCTTTTCTGGCCAATCCTGTGGGCTCTGGCCTGGGCCTGCAGGTCATTCTGGGGGTTCCAGTCCGAGTCGAAGATGACCACCGTGTCTGCCGACGCCAGGTTGATGCCCAGGCCGCCCGCCCGCGTCGACAACAGGAAGCAGAAATCCTGGGGAGAGGAAGTAATATGTAATAAAGTGCGGCGTAATTATGGTTAATTCCATAGGTTTCCAATTCTATATCCACCACATCAGTGAACTTGATTGGATTATTGAGTCAAATTATCACGGTTGGGGGCAAGTCAGTTTTCAATTGAGTCAATTCAGGAAGTGAACTGGATTGATACCAACCTTGCTGTTACAGCAATAGTAGATTTCTATGGGGCATTCATCCCCCACTTACCTCAGAGCCCTCAGCGTTGAAATGGTCCAGCGCCTGTTTCCTCATCTCCCCCTTGATGGAGCCATCCAATCTCTACAAAGACATATTTAGAGTCCTCGTCCCAGAAACAGTTACAGCCAACTCCCTTCAATTTTTTACATATTAAAACAGCTTTTGTATTTTGCTTATCTTTAGGCGGTCAAGTAAGGTAAAACTTAACAAGCCTCTAAGTACTGTGCTTAGATTATAACTCGGATGTATCCTGACTAGGAAAGCACAGTATTTACTGTTTTTGGTAAGCCATGGTTCCTTATAGAAGATTTGCGCAATAAAATTATGTTGAGAATACAGACAGGTCTCAGGTAGTAATAAGCCCACACAGCGCTTAAACCCACAGCCCCGATATACCTATAGCGAGGGAAGCCTGTATGTGAGAAGGATATGGGGATGGGACTCTCTCAATCCGTCTTTCCGTGATTCCTCACATCCTTGCTACTCACTGCCTTCTCAACCGTATTGGAGGTTCCTCCCCTCGAACCTTCTTCTCCAATGGGTTTTGAGAAGGAGGCAAAGAGAGAGGAGCCCAGGAATCAAGGAAAGACAAATGAGAAATAGCCTGGGAATGCGGGTTGCGGGTGAGTGAACTGCTGACCTGGAAGAGGAACTGGCGGCTCTTCAGGTACTCGGCCAGGATGTCCAGCATCCGGACCATCTGGGAAAAGATGAGCACGCGGTGGCCCCGCCCCCGCAGACGCACCAGCAGCTTGTCCAGCAACAACAGCTTCCCACTACTCCGGATCAGATGCTGCAGAGGGAGAGGGGGATAGAGGGAGAGAGAGAGACAGAGACACAGAGGAAGATAATATTGTTCATCTATGCTGGACAGAAAGCTGTGAAGGTAGCCAAGCAATGCCATCATAATAAAACAACACTGCTAGGTTTAACTCTGGAAAGAATTCTGCGTAAACAGTATGCATTTTCTTTAATCACAGCATTTATTTCTAGATAACACTTAACATCAACGTGGCCAATAGAAGAGTAACTATAGTGAGAAATCTCGTATCAAAAGAGTAAACAAGTATTTGAAACAACAAAAGTGGTGGTAGGCATGATATAAAACAAGAGTAATACCACTAACATGTGTTGCCAAAACATTAATTGTATGATGCGTGATTAATGCCGAAACACGTGTTCCAAAAACAGAAAATGTTTCAAGGTTGAGGTTTACACAACTAACTCTTAGGTCTACGATGCTTTTCAGGCATTGTATCTTATTTGGAATAAAATATTTATTAAAATATCTCCACCGAGCATGCATTTTCATCCAGGACTAGGATTAATCTGTGTCTGGGAAACCGGCCCCCCCCCCCTTCCTCCTAAATCCTCATGTCCCTAATAAAATAGGTATTCTGGCCTCAACGGTACTTCCTGCATAAATAAATATTAAATAACTCACCTGTAAGGCCTCTTGTTTGTTGTAGAACTCGTTGTCCTCGGGGGGCTTAATGAGGTAGCAGTGGTTGCAGCACTTCTTCAGCTCCATCATGATGTTGAGGAAGCACGACGTGCTGCCCTTGGTGCCTTTGCTCAGGGCCTTAAAGTTCCTTGTCAGGATCCACCTGTTTCACCAAACAAAGGGTTAGAAGTTTGTGAATAAAAAAAATTATCTCAGTACATCATGATTCTGCAAGAGAAAGTCAAGAAAAATAAAGTTTGGACTACCATTTTGGACTACCAGTTTGGACAACCAGTTTGGCCAACCATTTGCAATGTATTTAAATGTATTTACATTTCTTAAATCTGGATTAATTGATTTAGAAAATGAGTACTCCAAACTAACTTTAAACTAATCTGGGTTTAGTTTATACCCTCAATTAGACCTAGACTAGATCAAATTTTTACCCAGATTAATTGAAATCTAGAAATATTGTAAAACATGTTTGAGGAATTACATTTTCAAAAGGTTGAGATAAAAATAAAGAAAATCCAAGACCAGGCTTAATCGCTGTCCGGGATAGGAAAACCAATCAATTGCCGCCATATACCCCTTTACAAAAGAATACTGAGGTGAGGTGTCTGTCTGGTTTATTTACAGAACGACAAAAATTGTCCGCCCCCCAGCCTAGCTGCCAAAAGTAGAACTGAAGGTTGCTAGTGCAGCAGGAGGGCTAGCGGGGCAGGTAGACTGCTCTCACATGCCAATGACTCAAGCACCTCCAACTGTACAGCCAGAAAGCTGCTGAGGGCCTCCAGCCTGGAGCTGCAGCACTCAGAGTGATGCAAACAGGTGCAGAGATGCAAACAGTTGCAAAGAGAAAGGTGGGCGCAGAAAGAGTGAGAGAGAGAGAGAGAGAGAGAGAGAGAGAGAGAGAGAGAGAGAGGTCATGAGCAAATGACCTCCTGCATTTTTCATATCTTAAAAGAAACATAGATAAACTTCGATTTTTTGTAATGGACATATACAGGATGCTACCCTCTACAACATAACCTTCACTCCAAATCAAAACCTACAACCTGATTTTGGATGGAATTACGCAATCACCTGGAAGGCTTACAACTACCAAAGATTACTATTCCAAAGCTATACAGCAAATGCTCTGGAAAACAAACAGAAACCTGAAAACACCATCCAACCTGGAACTGAGTGAGTAATGTTTAGTCTGAAGCTATATTTATTTCCAAAACCCAAGAAGAAAAATACATTACAATGATATATTTTACTTTATAAGGACTGAATGCTAAATTTGTAATGTTTTGTCTGAAGCCCCTTGACTTTACCACTAGATGGCGTTATGTCAACCCAGATTGATTCTCCTGTGTTGTTGTAAGTAATGCCCTCACCTGTGTTGAATTACTTCTAATGACAAACCCTATTTAAGGCCCCACTGCCTTTTTGTTCTTGTTCAGTCCTGATGTTGGTCTAGGGGTTGTCATTCTCAAGGATTCTTTGGGTCTGAGATTTTTCTGCCTTCTAATTTTGAACTTGGATTCTATGTTTCCTTTTTGTGGACTCTTGGAAATATGTTTCTGGACTCATGTTTAAGGATTTCTCTTCTGTTTTGGATGACCTTTTTGTATTGCCTCCCAAGAGGAGTTGTTTGAGTTACCCTGGGACACATTCATTTGAAGTGTTGCCTAAGACTGTTGCTATGTTTTGCTTTTTTTTCTCTGAAGCAAAGAGCCAAAGATAAAACTCAGACTTTTGACATCTCATTGTTTTCTAATTCCTCTGCACTTGGGTTCAACCTCCTCCAGTAGTGGAGTGGTCCGCATCAGGGACACACATACATCGGGGACCCGAGTTCGATCCCCAGCTGGCTCATAACAAAATTAAGGCTTGATACAACTTCAATTAGCACTGACGTGTCAAGTGATAGGTGTCAAAGCCCTTGAGCCCAACAATGGCAGGAGAGTCGCACAGTCTACTCCAACCAAATGTAGAGTCCTTAGAAGCTGCCTCCCGCTGTTCAGAGGTAATTAAAATACAGTACCCTGTGTATGTAAAGAATGATAAGACCCGAAGAGTCATATCACCTCCAGCCTACCTGGCACCCTAGACCCACTCCAATTTGCTTACCGCCCCAAAAGGTCCACAGACGACGCAATCAAAATCACACTGCACACTGCCCTAATCCATCTGGACAAGAGGAATACCTATGTAAGAATGCTGTTCATCGACTACAGCTCAGCATTTAACACCATAGTACCCTCCAAACTCGTCATTAAGCTCGAGACCCAAGGTCTTGACCCCGCCCTGTGCAACTGGGTCCTGGACTTCCTGACGGTCCACCCCCAGGTGGTGAGGGTAGGAAACATCTCCACGCCGCTGATCCTCAACACTGGGGCCCCACAAGGTGCGTTCTCAGCCCTCTCCTGTACTCTCTGTTCACCCATGACTGCGTGGGCAAGCATGCCTCCAACTCAATCATCAAGTTTGCAGACAACACTACAGTGGTAGGCTTGATTACCAACAATGACGAGACGGCCTACATGGAGGTGGTGAGGGCCCTCGGAGTGTGGTGTCAGGAAAATAACCTCACTCAACGTCAACAAAACAAAGGAGATGATCGTGGACTTCAGGAAACAGCAGAGGGAGCACCCTCCTATCCACATCGACGGGACAGTAGAGGAGAAGGTGGAAAGTTTTAAGTTCCTAGGCGTACACATCATGGACAAACTGAAATGGTCCACACACAGACAGCGTGGTGAGCAAGGCACAACAGCGCCTCTACAACCTCAGGAGGCTGAAGAAATTCGGCTTGTCACCAAAAACACTCACAAACTTTTACAGATGCACAATTGAGAGCATCCTGTCGGGCTGTATCACCGCCTGGTACGGCAACTGCTCCGCCTACAACCGTAAGGCTCTCCAGAGGGTAGTGAGGTCTGCACAACGCATCACCGGGGGTAAACTACCTGCCCTCCAGGACACCTACACCACCCGATGTCACAGGAAGGACAAAAAAATAAATCACCCGAGCCACTGCCTGTTCACGCCGCTATCATCCAGAAGGCGAGGTCAGTACAGGTGCATCAAAGCTGGGACCGAGAGACTGAAAAACAGCTTCTATCTCAAGGCCATCAGACTGTTAAACAGCCATCACTAACATTGAGTGGCTACTGCCAACATACTGGCTCAAATCTCTAGCCACTTTAATAATAAAAATTGGATGTAATAAATGTATAACTAGCCACTTTAAACAATGCCACTTCATATAATGTTTACAAACCCTACATTACTCATCTCATATGTATATACTGTACTCTATACCATCAACTGCATCTTGCCTATGCTGTTCGGCCATCGCTCACCCATATATTTACATGTACATATTCTTATTCATTCCTTTACAGTCATGGCCAAAAGTTTTGAGAATGACACAAATATAAATTTTCACGAAGTTTGCTGCTTCAGTGTCTTTAGATATTATTTGTCAGATGTTACTATGGAATACTGAAGTATAATTACTAGCATTTCATACGGGTCAAAGGCTTTTATTGACAATTACATAAAGTTGATGCAAAGAGTCAATATTTGCAGTGCTGACCCTTCTTTTTCAAGACCTCTGTATTCCGCACTGGCATGCTGTCAATTAACTTCTGGGCCACATCCTGACTGATGGCAGCCCATTCTTGCATAAATCAATGCTTGGAGTTTGTCAGAATCTGTGGGTTTTTGTTTTTCCACCCGCCTCTTGAGGATTGACCACAAGTTCTCAATGGGATTAAGGTCAGGGGACCCCACCCCCGCAAAAAGGGCCTCAACATGGAAGTCACACATACGCCCAGTCCGTGAGCAGGCAAACAGGCCCAACTCCCACTCTTACACTAGCCCAAGCCAATGGCATGTACCAGATGCTCAGCAGGCTCTGCTCACACTTACTGGTCTGAGGCCAAACCACACGACCAACAACATTGGACACTTTATGGAACACAAAGCCGTCACTATCTCATCCTGGAATATCCAAGGCCTGAGGTCATCTGCCTTTGGCTTAAAGAACAGGAACCTGGACTTCATCAAAGAAATCGGAAATACAGACATTGTCATCCTACAAGAAACATGGTATAGAGGAGACGGACCCACTGGTTGCCCTCTAGGTTACAGAGAGCTGGTAGTCCCATCCACCAAACTACCAGGTGTGAAACAGGGAAGGGACTCAGGGTTTATGCTAATTTGGTATAGACCTAACTCACTCCATTAAATTAATCAAAGCAGGAACATTTTACATTTGGCTAGAAATTCAAAAGGAAATGGTCTTAACAGAGAAAAATGGCCTTCTGTGTGCTACCTATATCTCCCCCACTAGAATCCTCATACTTTAATGAAGACAGCTTCTCCATCCTGGAGGAGGAAATCAATCATTTCCAGGCCCAGGGACATGTACTAGTCTGTTGCGACCTAAATGCCAGAACCGGACACGAACCTGACACCCTCAGCACACAGGAGGACAAACACCTGCCTGGAGGTGACAGCATTCCCTCCCTCAAATGCCCCCCTAGGCACAACTATGACAACATAATCAACAAAAACGGGTCAGAACTCCTGCAGCTCTGTCGCACGCTGGGTATGTACATTGTCAATGGTAGGCTTCGAGGGGACTCTTATGGTAGCTAGACCTATAGCTTGACTCTTGGCAGTAGTACTGCAGACTACTTTATCATTGACCTCAACCAAGAGTCTCTCAGAGCGTTCACAGTCAGCCCACTGACACCCCTATCAGATCACAGCAAAATCACAGTCTGCTTGAACAGAGCAATACTCAATCATGAGTCATCAAAGCCAAAGGAACTTAATAATATTAAGAAATGCTATAGATGGAAGGAATGTAGTGTGGAAACCTACCAAAAAACAATTAGGCAACAACAAATGCAATCCCTTTTAGACAAAACGTTCCACTGTAATAGTGAAGGTGTAAACTTGGCAGTAGAACATCTTAACAGTATATCTGATCTCTCAGCTTCCCTATCAAATCTAAACATTTCAAACAGAAAACCGAAGAAAATGAACAACAATGACAAATGGTTTGATGAAGAATGCAAAAACCTAAGAAAGAAATTGAGAAACCTGTCCAACCAAAAACAGAGACCCAGAAAACCTGAGTCTATGGTGAATCACTAAAACACTATGGAAAAAGAAGGAACAGCACGTCAGAAATCAGCTCAATGTAATTGAAAAATCCATAGACTCTAACCACTTATGGGAAAATCGGAAAACACTAAACAAACAACAACACGAAGAATTATCTATCCAAAATGGAGTTGTATGGGTAAACCACTTCTCCAATCCTTTTGGCTCTATAACAAAGAACAAACAGAAAAAACATATACATGATCAAATACAAATCTTAGAATCAACTATTAAAGACTACCCACTGGATTCTCCAATTACATTGAATGAACTAGAGGACAAAATACAAACCCTCCAACCCAAAAAGGCCTGTGGTGTTGATGGTATCCTCAATGAAATGATAAAATATGCAGACAACAAATTCCAATTGGCAATACTAAAACTATTTTACATCATCCTTAGCTCTGGCATCTTCCACAATATTTGGAACCAAGGACTGATCACCCCAATCCACAAAAGTGACAAATTTGACCCCAATAACTACCGTGGGATATGCGTCAGCAGCAACCTTGGGAAAATCCTCTGCATTATCATTAACAGCAGACTCGTACATTTACTCAGTGAAAACAATGTACTGAGCAAATGTCAAATTGGCTTTTTACCAAATTATCGTACGACAGACCACGTATTAACCCTGCACACCCTAATTGACAAACAAACCAAAATATAAGCAAAGTCTTCTCATGCTTTGTTGTTTTTGGCGGCAGGTAGCGTAGTGGTTAGAGCGTTGGACTAGTAACCGAAAGGTTGCAAGATCGAATACCCGAGCTGACAAGGTAAAAAATCTGGCGTTTTGCCCCTGAACAAGGCAGTTAACCCACTGTTCCTAGGCTGTAATTGAAAATAAGAATTTGTTCTTAACTGACATGCCTAGTTAAATAAAGGCAAAATAAAAAAAATAAAACACTTCAAAAGCCTTTGATTTGGCATGAGGGTCTGCTATACAAATTGATGGAAAGTGGTGTTGGGGGAAAAATATACGACATAAAATCCATGTACACAAACAACAAGTGTAAGGTTAAAATTGGCAAAAAACACAAATTTCTTCCCACAGGGCCATGGGGTGAGACAGGGATGCAGCTTAAGCCCCACCCTCTTCAACATATATATCAACGAATTGGCGAGGGCACTAGAACGGTCTGCAGCACCCGGCCTCACCCTACTAGAATCTGAAATTAAAATGTCTGATGATCTGGTGCTTCTGTCACCAACCAAGGACGGCCTACAGCAACACCTAGATCTTCTGCACAGATTCTGCCAGACCTGGGCCCTGACAGTAAATCTCAGTAAGACCAAAATAATGGTGTTCCAAAAAAGGTCCCGTCGCCAGGACCACAAATACAAATTCCATCTAGACACCGTTGCCCTAGAGCACAAACAAAACTATACATACCTTGGCCTAAACATCAGCGCCACAGGTAACTTCCACTAAGCTGTAAACGATCTGAGAGACAAGGCAAGAAGGGCATTCTATGCCATCAAAAGGAACATAAAATTCGACATACCAATTAGGATCTGGCTAAAAATACTTGAATCAGTTATAGAACCCATTGCCCTTTATGTTTGTGAGGTCTGGGGTCCGCTCACCGCTCACCAACCAAGAATTCACAAAATGGGACAAACACCAAATTGAGACTGCATGCAGAATTCTGCAAAAATATCCCCCGTGTACAACGTAAATCAGCAAATAATGAATGCAGAGCAGAATTAGGCCGATAACCGCTAATTATCAAAATCCACAAAATAGCCGTTCAATTCTACAACCACCTACAAGGAAGCGATTCCCAAACCTTCCATAACAAAGCCATCACCTACAGAGATGAACCTGGAACCCTAAGCAAGTTAGTCCTGGGGCTCTGTTCACAAACACAAACAGACCCCACAGAGCCCCAGGACACAAACACAATTAGACCCAACCAAATCAAAAAACTGAGCAAACTAGAATGCTATTTGGCATTAAACAGAGAGTACACAGTGGCAGAATACCTGACCACTGTGACTGACCCAAACTTAAGGAAAGCTTTGACTATGTACAGACTCCGTGGTGATATAGCCTTGCTATTGAGAAAGGCTGACGTAGGCAGACCTGGCTCTCAAGAGTGTGCACAATGCCCACAAAATGAGGTGGAAGCTGAGATGCACTTTCTAACCTCCTGCCAAATGTCTGACCATATTAGAGACACGTATTTCCCTCAGTCTACACAGATCCACAAAGAATTCGCAAACAAACCCGATTTTGATAAACTCCCATATCTACTGGTTGAAATACCACAATGTGCCATCACAGCAGCAAGATTTGTGGCCTGTTGCCACAAGAAAAGGGCAACCAGTGAAGAACAAACACCATTGTAAATACAACCCATATTTATATGTTTATTTATTTTCCCTTTTGTACTCTAACCATTTGCACATCGTTACAACACTGTATATATACATAATGACATTTGTAATGTCTTTATTCTTTTGGAACTTCTGTGAGTATAATGTTAACTGTTCATTTGTATACTTTTGTATATTATCTACTTGCTCTGCCCCACCCCCTCTCTCTCTCCACCAGTGGCAGAAAAAGAAGGTGTGGTTGAATTTAATCACAAAACCAGATAGCAACCAGTGAAGTCCACAAAGCATATTGCATGTACAGTAACAGACAGTTACATGACCTACAGCATGGTCAATCTTTCCGACATTTTCGGACCACTAAACAACTATTGATTTAGAACCACGGAGAGTTACCGCAAGTCACAAAGAAAACAGGAGCTGCCTCCACTATTCCAGCACCATTTCAACTTAAACTTTTCAACATCATCAAATCACCTCTGCTTAGCCTAATACAGTGACAACTAAAAGATAACAAAAACAATTTAGTTCAATCAACGTAAGCTAAATATGATGTGGCTGTCAATGGTCCTGATTTCTGTGTGCGTTCGTGAAGGAAAACGGTCTATCACTCTGTAATACAGTACAGTACACACTTGGCTAAAATGCTTGCTAGCTAGCCTAACTTCCATTCATGGGCTACTTTAGCTAGTTAACATTAGCCTTCTACATCTAGCTACATATTGAACTTCCATCCTCTCAGGCCAGGGACACAACAATGGATGAATTAATGGTTGGATCAGAATTGCCGTTATAATCATTGGCCATAACGGTGAATTAAGTAAAACCACAGGTCCAAATCCCTATCTCCATCCATGGCTAATTTAGGAAAGGGCAAATTTTAGCTAGCTGGCAAGCTAGCCACCAGAGGACAACACAACGAGATACAACAATTCAAGTTTTTATGTCAATGACATATGCTCTCAATGGGTTTTGATAGGAGTGACGCTAAATCCAAGCTGGCTTCCCTTGACACTATTTTTTGGTGTGCCAGGACCATTTACAGTTGAGTTCGCTCAGTTTAGCTCAATAGTGATTGGCTAATTTTGTATACTTTTTTGTCAAGGGAGGCCAGATGGCTTCCTTTGCCTTTAATGCTACGGGCGGCAACATGTTATACTCGTTTGGACCAGACAGCATCAGATAGATGGCATACACGTAGAGAGACAGAGGGGCACCGTTTCGCTCGCTCTGATGCTTTCTCCTGTGAGATACATTCAGCCTCTTGCGAATTTAAGGAAAATCATAAAACATCTGAATGAGTAGTATCCATCTTTTCTAGTGATAAGTACTTTCTGTTCTTACTTGTAGTACTGTTTCTGGATGGCGCTCATCTCCACTCGGAGGATCTGCTCCACTTTAGCAGGGAGAGACTTCTCCACGTCCTTCTTGACTCTTCGCAGCAGAAAGGGCTCCAGCTCCTTGTGTAGACTGGTGTAGCCAGAGTCCCTGCCCTTCCCGTGCTCCTCCTCAAATATCTGCCACGAGTGGAACCTGAACAGACACAAACATGAAGAGACACAGGCACACACAAACACGCGCATAGGCGCAGACACACAGAGATACAGATGCACACACACAGGCAGAGACAAATACATACACAGACAGAAGACCAGACATCAGCACGGCTCTCTGAGGAGCGAAAGACCCAGAACAGAACATATTTCAACTAGGACAGTACCTTGATTCCCAGCCACCACATGAAATGATATCGGACAGTTAGTCTTAACACACACACACCCTCCCCACCCAACGGTGAGGTAGCTAGGTGACCTACTTGTCAGGCATGATGAAGTGCAGCAGGGACCAGAGCTCTTTGAGCGAGTTCTGAAGCGGCGTGCCCGTGATGAGGAGCCTGTGGTTGGACTTGAAGTCCATCATGGTCTTGTATAGCAGCGAGTCATCATTCTTCAGCCGGTGGGCCTCATCCACGCCGATGAAGGCCCACGGCACGTTGCCCAGAAATCCCTGGATAGCGGACAAAAAGTGTTAGTTATACAATGTGGTGCCAATGGCTCAGTGGGTTATTTAGAGCCAGGTTGCTGGCGACACCAGGGTTGTGACTTTGATTCCTTCATGGGCAACATGCTGTCACAATGTTGACAGTAAGTCACCTGGGTACAGTCAGTGCATTTAACACTACATTTGACCATGCATGTCCTTTATACTAAATAAAGATGCCAGAATCGCAATTAACAATATCTCAGGATTTATTGTGTACATGATTAATTAATGAATGAAGTTTATTGTCCTTCAAGAGGAATTTATTTCCACAGCTCACAAGTTACATATAAAGATGCAAGAAATTGCTGCCGTTTCTGGCTTACCTTATCTTTGAGGAGAATTTCATAAGTTGTAAGCAGGATGTTCAACTTAAGTCTCTTGTTCTGAACGTGCATCCATTCATGTGTTCGGATCTAAAAACAAAAACAAAAAGGAATTCTCAACTCAAGATAAGTAGGAGGGAACAAAAATGAAAAAAAACACTTACATTTCTCATGTCAAATTAAACTATAACAAACAGAGAATATATGAAGACAGAATAAACCATAATGTGCTAAATTCAGGAAGGACTGAATTAATCTACACTGAACAAAAATATAAACGCAACAAGTGATTCCATGTTTCATGAGCAGAAATATAAGATACAAGAAATGTTACATCTTATTTCTCCAAAATTGTGTGCACACATTTGTTTACATCCCTGTTAGTGAGTATTTCTCCTTGGACAAGATAATTCATCCACGACAGGTGTGGTATATCAACAAGCTGATTAAACAGCATGATCATTACACAGGTACACTTTGTGCTGGGGACAATAAAAGGCCACTCTAAAATGTGCAGTTTTGTCACACGACACAATGCCACGTGTCTCAAGTTTTGAGGGAGCGTTCAAATGGCACGATGACTGCAGGAATGTCCACCAGAGCTGTTGCCAGAGAACAGAATGTTCATTTCTCTACCATAAGCTGCCTTCAATGTCGTTTCAGAGAATTTGGAAGTACGTCCAACGGGCCTCACAACCTCAGAACACGTGTAACCACGCCAGCCCAGGAACTCCACATCTGGCTTCTTCACCTGCGGGATGGTCTGAGACCAGCCACCCGGACAGCTGACGAAACTGTGGGTTTGCACAACCGAATAATTTCTGCACTGTCAGAAACCGTCTCAGGGACGCTCGACTGCGTGCTCGTCGTCCTTACCAGGGTCTTGACCTGACTGCAGTTCGTGATGGCGGTGGAGGAATGGCACGACAATGGGCCTCAGGATCTCGTCACGGTATGTCTGTGCATTCAAATTGGCATCAATCAAATGCAACTGTGTTCATTGTCTGTAGCTGATTCCTGCCCATACCATAACCCCACCACCACGGGGCAATCTGTTCACAACGTTGACATCAGCATTCCTGCAGTAAGCATGCCAATTGCACGCTCCCTCAAAACCTGAGACATCTGTGGCATTGTGTTGTGACAAAAATGGACATTTTAGAGTGGCCTTTCCCTAGCACAAAGGTGCACCTGTGTAATGATCATGCTGTTTAATCAGCTTCTTGATATTCCACACGTCAGGTGGATGAATTATCTTGGCAAAGGAAGAATGCTCGCTAACAGGGATGTAAACAAATTTGTGCACAAAATTTGAGAAATAAGGTTTTTGTGCGTATAGAACATTTCTGGGCTCTTTTATTTCAGTTCATGAAACCAACACTTTACATGTTGCGTTTATATTTGTGTTCAGTGTATTTATGAACTGTAAATCAGTATAAGCTTTTAAATTGTTGCATGTTGCGTTTTTATATTATTTCAATGTAGTGCGTTCAGAATGTATTCCGACCCCTTGACCTTTTCCACATTTTGTTACCTTAGAGCCTTATTCTAAAATAGATTTTTTACATCATAAATCTAGACACAATACCCCATAAGGACAAAGCAAAAACTGTTTTTTAGAAATGTTTCCAAATGTATTACAAATAAAAAATAATAATATCACATTTACATAAGTATTCAGATCCTTTAATCAGTACTTTGTTGAAGCACCTTTGGAAGCGATTACAGCCTCGATTCTTCTTAGGTATGACACTACAAGCTTGGCACACCTGTATTTGGGGAGTTTCTACCATTCTTCTCTGCAGACTCTCTCAAGCTCTGTCAGGTTGGATGGGGAGCGTCGCAACACAAATATCTTCAGGACTCTCCAGAGATGTTTATGGAGTCCGGGCTCTGGCTGGGCCACTCAAAGACATTCAGAGACTTGTCCTGAAGCCACTCCTGCGTTGTGTTGGCTGTGTGCTTAGGGTTGTTGTCCTGTTGTAAGGTGAACCTTCACCCCAGTCTGAGGTCCTGAGCGCTCTGGATCAGGTTTTAATCAAGAATCTCTCTGTACTTTGCTCTGTTAATCTTTCCCCTCGATCCTGACTAGTCCTCCCAGTCCCTGCCACTGAAAAACATCCCCACAGCATGATACTGCCACCACGCTTCACCATAGGCATGGTGCCAGGTTTCCTCCAGATGTGACGCTTGGCATTCGGGCCAAAGAGTTCAATCTTGGTTTCATCAGACCAGAGATTCTTGTTTCTCATGGTCTGAGAGTCCTTTAGGTGCCTGTTTGCAAACTCCAAGTGGGCTGTCATGTGCCTTTTACTGAGGAGTGGCTTCCGTCTGGCCACTACCATAAAGGCCTGATTGGTGGAGTGGTGCAGAGATGGTTGACCTTCTGGAAGGTTCTCCCATCTCCACAGAGGAACTCTGGAGCTCTGTCAGAGTGACCAGCGAGTTCTTGGTCACCTCCCTGACCAAGGCCCTTCTCCCCCGATTGCTCAGTTTGGTTGGGCAGCCAGCTCTAGGTAGAGTCTTGGTGGTTCCAAACTTCCTCCATTTAAGAATGACGGAGGCCACTGTGTTCTGGAGACCTTTAATACTGTAGAAATGTTTTTGCTACCCTTCCACAAATCTGTGCCTCGACACAATCCTGCCTCGGCGCTCTACGGACAATTCCTTCAACCTCATGTGCTTGGATTTTGCTCTGACTTGCACTGTCAACTGTGGGACCTTACAAAGACAGGTGTATGACTTTCCAAATCATGTCCAATCAATTGGATTTACCACTGGTGGAATCCAATCAAGTTTTAGAAGCATCTAAAGGATGATCACTGGAAACAGGATGCACCTGAGCTCAATTTCGAGTCTCATAGAATACTTATGTAAATAAGATATTAGTGTTTTTTTCTGTTTTTTTTTTATACATGTGCAAACATTTCTAAAAACCTGTTTTCACTTTGCCATAATGGGATATTGTGTGTAGATTGATGAGGAAAATAATTCATTTATTCCATTTTAGAATAAGGCTGTAACGTGATGTGGAAAAAGTCAAGTGGTATGAATACTTTTTGGAATGCACCGTATATTCAAATTTAAAGCAACGTGTTATACAACAATGTTTTGTGAGTGCAGGCTCTAAAAGAAGAAAGAACTTCTAAAGAGACCATTATCATCCTCTCATCAGTTTTGAGTCAATGGATGCATCCCAAATGGTATCCTATTCTCTATATACTGCACTACTTTTGACCAGAGCCATATGGGACCTGGTCAAAAGTAGTGCACTATAAAGCTGAAAAGAATGCCATTTGGGACGCATCTATTGATGACGGTGTGACGATACCCATAGAATCAGAGTACTGTATCTATCATATCCATCCCTACAAGCGTAGTCTACCATGCTCCGGCTGCTAATGTCGCCCAGGTAGACCACAACGTTCATGAGGGGGGCCCACAGGTGGATCTCCCTCTGCCAGGAGACTAGCGTGGACAGGGGCACCACCAGCAGGAAGGGTCCGTACAGCTGGTGGTCGTGGAACAGGTAGTTGAGGAACGAGATGGTCTGGATGGTCTTGCCCAGGCCCATCTCGTCAGCCAGGATACAACTGTTCCCCCTGAGGAAAGTGGAGAGGAAGGTGAGAGAAGTATTGGGCGCACCGACGGGATGATGAAATAGACAGTATTTTGACAAATATATATATAGTGCATTCAGAAAGTATTCAGACATCTTGACTTTACAGCCTTATTCTAAAATGGATTTAAAAAAAAAATCTCATCAATCTACACGCCCCATACAATACCCCATAATGACAAAGCGAAAACAGGTTTTTAGACATTTTTGCAAATTTATAACAAATCAAAAAACTGAAATACCTTATTTACATAAATATTCAAACCCTTTGCTGTGAGATTCGAAATTGAGCTCAGGTGCATCCTTTTTTCATTGATCATCCTTGAGATGTTTCTACAACTTGGGAGTCCACCTGTAGTAAATTCAATTGATTGGACATGATTTGGAAAAGCACACACCTGTCTATATAAGGTCCCACAATTGACAGTGCATGTCAAAGGAACTGTCCGTAGAGCTCTGAGACAGGATTGTGTCGAGGCAAAGATCTGGGGAAGGGTACAAAAACATTTCTGCAGCATTGAAGGTCCCCAAGAACCCAGTGGCCTCCATCATTCTTAAATAGAAGAAGTTTGGAACCACCAAGACTCTTCCTTGAGCTGGCCGCCTGGCCAAATTAAGCAATCGGGGGAGAAGGGCCTTGGTCAAGGAGGTGACCAAGAACCCGATGGTCACTCTGACAGAGCTCCAGAGTTCCTTTATGGAGATGGGAGAACCTTCCAGAAGGACAACAATCTCTGCAGCACTCCCCTAACTCAAGCCTTTATGGCCAGACTGAAGCCGCTCTTCAGTAAAAGGCACGACAGCCTGCTTGGAGTTTGCCAAAAGGTACCTCAAGGACTCAGACCATGAGAAACAAGATTCTCTGGTGTGATGAAACCTAGATTGAACTCGTAGGCCCGAATGCCAAGAGTCACGTCTGGAGGAAACATGGTGAAGCATTGTGTTGGCAGCATCATGTTGTGGTGATATTTTTCAGCGGCAGGGACTGGGAGACTAGTCAAGTAAAATCTTATTGGTCACATACACATATTTAGCAGATGTTATTTCGGGTGTAGCGAAATGGTTGTGTTCCTAGCTCCAACAGTGCAGTAGTATCTAAAAATTCACAACAATACACACAAATCTAAAAGTAAAAGAATGGAATTAAGAAAGAAATAAATATTAGGACGAGCAGTGTCGGAGTGGAATTGACTAAAATACAGTAGAATAGAATACAGTATATACATTTGAAATTAGTAAAGCAGTATGTAAACATCATTAAAGTGACTTGTGATTGCATGTCTATGGGGCAGAAACCTCTAAGGTGCAGGGTTGAGTAACCCGGATGGTAGACGGCTAGCAATGGCTATTTAACAGTCTGATGGCTGTTTTTCAGTCTCTCGGTCCCAGCTTTGATGCACCTGTACTGACCTCGCCTTTTGGATGGTAGCGGGGTGAACAGGCCGTGGCTCGGGTAGTTGATGTCCTTGATCTTTTTGGACTTCCTGTGACATTGGGTGCTGTAGGTGACCTGGAGGGCAGGCAGTGTGCCCCCGGTGATGCGTTGGGCAGACCGCACCACCCTCAAGAGAGCCCTGCTGTTGTGAGCGGTGCAGTTGCCATACGAGGCGGTGATACAGCCCGACAGGATGCTCTCAATTGTGCATCTGTAAAAGTTTTAGGGGCCAAGCTGAATTTCTTCAGCCTGCTGAGGTTGAAGAGGCGCTGTTACGCCTTCTTCACCACACTGTCTGTGTGTGTGGACCATTTCAGAATGTCAGTGATGTGCACACCAAGGAACTTGCGGTCCCATCGATGTGGATAGAGTCAGGCTCCCTCTGCTGTTTCCTGAAGTCCACGATCAGCTCCTTTGCTTTGTTGATGTTGAGGGAGAGGTTATTTTCCTGGCACCACTCCGCCAGGTCCCTCACCTCCTCCCTGTAGGCTGTCTCGTCATTGTTGGTAATCCGGCCTACTACTGTTGTGTCGTCTGCAAACTTGATGACGGAGTTGGAGGCATGCGTGGCTACACAGTCATGGGTGAACAGGGAGTACAGGAGGGGGCTGAGCTCACACCCTTGTGGGGCCCCTGTGTTGCGGATCAGTGAAGTGGAGGTGTTGTTTCCTACCTTCACCACCTGGTGGTGGCCCGTCAGGAAGTCCAGGACCCAGTTGCACAGGGCGGGGTTCAGACACAGGGCCCTGAATTGAAGAGGGTCTATGGTGTCAGGTAAGGAAGAGGTGATATAATCCTTAACTAGCCTCTCAAAGCACATCATGATGACAGAATTGAGTGCGATAGTCATTTAGTTCAGTTGCCTTTGCTTTCATGGGTACAGGAACAATGGTGGACATATTGAAGCATGTGGGGACAGCAGACTGGGATAGGGAGAGATTGAATATATCCGTCAACACTCCAGCAAGCTGGTCTGAGGACGCGGCTAGAAATGCCATCTGGGCCTGCAGCCTTAAATGTCTTACCCACGTCAGCCACGGAGAACGGAAGCCCACAGTCTTTGGGAGCGGGCCGCGGGCACTGTGTTATCCTCAAACCGGACAAAGGTGTTCAGCTTGTTCGGGAGCAAGTCTTCGGTGTCCGCAATGTGGCTGGTTCTCCATTTGTAAGCTCACCTTCCAACAGGACAACAATCTTAAGCACACAGCCAAGACAACACAGGAGTGGCTTCGGGACAAGTCTCTGAATGTCCTTTGTGGCACAGCCAGAGCCCGGACTAGAACCCGATCAAACATCTCTAGAGTGACCTGAAAATAGCTGTGCAGCAACGCTCCCCATCCAACCGGACAGAGCTTGAGAGGATCTGCAGAGAAGAACGGGAGAAACTCCCCAAATACAAGTGTGCCATCATACCCGAGAAGACTTGAGGCTTTAATTGCTGCCAAATATGCTTCAACAACATACTGAGTAAAGGGTCTGAATACTTATGTAAATGTGATATTTCAGTTTATGTTAACACATTTGCAAACATTCCTAAAAACATATTTTGGCTTAGTCATTATGGGGTATTGTGTGTAGATTGATGAGCGGAAAAAAAGATTTTATAAATTTTAGACGAAGGCTGTAACACCACAGGAGACCCCTCTAGTTCTAAGGGCAACATGCTGGCATTTAGTACTCTACCAGCAAGACGTCTTATAATATTTAAGTGGAAGGATCGGTTTCCTCCTACTTTAAACCTTGGATAAAGGAAGTTATGCAACATCTCAAGCTAGAGAAAATACGCTACTCCGTTAAGGGATCTGCAATTACATGTTATAATATCTGGCAACCTTTCTTATCCTTTGTAGAAGACATGGACCCAGCTAATTTCACAATTCCATAATCCAACCCAAAATAGAATTTGTACTCTTTTTTTTACTTTTTGATTATATTACTCAAAGTATAACATGCCTGCTTTAAGTCTGGTTTTGGGGTGGGGCTCTGTTAGAGCATGTGGGTGTTGGGGTGGGTTTGATTTGGTATGGGATCTGTGTGTGTTCTGCCCTCTACCTGTTCTGTCTGTGTTAATCTGTATAATTATAAAAAATGCCAAACAAAAAAATAAAAAAACATCTGTAACGTAACAAAATGTGGAAAAAGTCAAAGGGTCTGAATACTTTCCAAATGCACTGTATATGGAAAAATACACCTTTTAGAATTTTGACCAATTGATTGGAACAGAACAGACAACTCTTGGTCAAACAATATATTTTTTTTAAGCAGGGACAGCCCTACTACTACCATACCCCATTCAAAGGCACACATACACAACCTGTCTCCTCCCCTTCATCAACACTGATTGATGTGGATTTAACAAGTGACATCAATAAGGGATCATAGTGTTCACCTGGATTCCCCTGGTCAGTCTGTCATGGAAAGAACATTAAGTTCTTAATGTTTTGTACACTCAGTTTTTGTGTTTGTGTATACATACATACATTGTCTTCAGAAAGTATTCAAACACCTTGACTCATTCTATATTTTGCTGTGTTACAGCCTGAATTCAAAATGTATTAAAATATTTTCTTCTCACCCATCTACACATAATATCCCAAAGAGACATTTTTGCAAATTCATTGACGAAAGAACTACAGAAAACTCTTTTAGATAAGTATTCACAACCCTGAATCACCTATGGCAGCGTTTACAGCTGTGAGACTTTCTTGGTAAGTCTAAGCGCACACCTGGATTGTACAATATTATTCTTTTTTTAATTCTTCAAGCTCTGTCAAGTTGGTTGTTAATCATTGCAAGACAGCCATTTTCAAGTCTAGCCATAGATGTTCAAGCCGATTTAAGTCAAAACTGTAACTAGGAATCTCAGGAACATTCAATGTCGTTTTGGTAAGCAACTCCAGTGTAGATTCTGCCTTGTGTTATTGTCCTGCTTAAAGGTGAATTTGTCTCCCAGTGCCTGTTGGAAAGCACAATGAACCAGGTTTTCCTCTAGGATTTTGCCTGTGCTTAGCTCTATTCCGTTTCTATTTATCCTAAAAAACTCCCTCGTTTTTGCCGATGACAAGCTTATCCATAACATGATGCAGCCATCACCATGCTTAAAAATATGAAGAGTGGTACTCAGTGATGTGTTGTGATGGATTTGCCCAAACATAATGCTTTGTATTCAGGACATAAAGTTAATTTCTTTGCAAAGTCTTTTGCAATTTTACTTTAGTGCCTTATTGCGAACTGGATACATGTTTTGCTATATTTTTATTCATTACAGGCTTCCTTTTTTTCACTCTGTCATTTAGGTTGGTAATGTAGAGTAACTACAATGTTGTTGATCCATCCTCAGTTTTCTACTATCACAGCCATTAAACTCTAACTAGTCACCATTAGCCTTGTGGTGAAATCCCTGAGAGGTTTCCTTCCTCTCCGGCAAAGGCGTTAAGGAAGGAAATCTGTAGCTTTGTATTGACTGGGTCTATTGATACAATATTCAAAGTGACAATAACTTCACCATGTTCAAAGGGAAATTCAATATCTGATAATACATTTTTTACCCTTCTTTGTGAGGCATTGGAAAACCTCCCTGGTCTTTGTGGTTGAATCTGTGTTTGAAAGTCACTGCTCGACTGAGGGACCTTACAGATAATTGTATGTGTGGGGTACAGAGATGAGGTAGTCATTTAAAAAACATCTTAAACACTATTATTGCACACAGAGTGAGTCCATGCAACTTATTATGTTCAGCTTTTCATTTGTAATTAATTTGAGGGTAATTTTGACATTATGGGGTAGGGCGTATAGGCCAGTGACACAACATCTCAATTTAATCCATTTTAAATTCAAGCTGTAACAACAAAATGTGGAAAAATTCATCCAAACTATGAAATAACACATATGGAATCATGTAGTAACCAAAAGTGTTTAAAAAAAAATCCGAATATATTTTATATTTGAGATTCTATGTAGCCACCCTTTGCGTTGATGACAGCTTTGCACACACTTGGCATTCTCTCAACCAGCTTCATGAGGAATGCTTTTCCAAAAGTCTTAAAGGAGCTTTTCCTTCAATCTGCGGTCCAACTCATCCCAAACCATCTCAATTGGGTTGAGGTCAGGTGATTGTGGAGGACAGGTCATCTGATGCAGCACTCCATCACTCTCCTTGGTCAAATAGTTCTTACACAGCCTGTAGGTGTGTTTTAGGTCATTGTCCTGTTGAAAAACAAATGACAGTCCCACTAAGAGCAAGCCAGATGGGATGGCGTATCGCTGCAGAATGCTGTGGTTTCCATACTGGTTAAGTGTGCCTTGAATTCTAAATAAAATCACTGACAGTGTCACCAGCAAAGCATCCCCACACCATCACACCTCCTCCTCCATGCCTCACGGTGGGAACCACACAAGCGGAGATCATCCGTTCACCTACTCTGCATCTCACAAAGACATGATGGTTGGAACCAAAAATCTCATATTAGGGTTCATCAGACCAAAGGACAGATTTCCACCGCTCTAATGTCCATTGCTCGTGTTTCTTGGCCCAAGCAAGTCTCTTCTTATTATTGGTGTCCTTTAGTAGTGGATTCTTTGCAGCAATTCGACCATGAAGGCCTGATTCACGCAGTCCCCTCTGAACAGTTGATGTTGAGATGTGTCTGTTACTTGAATTCTGTAAAGAACTTATTGGGGCTCTAATTTCTGAGGCTGGTAACTCTAATGAACTGATCCTCTGCAGCAAAGGTAACTCTGGGTCTTCCTTTCCTGTGGCAGTCTTCATGAGAACCAGTTTCTGTATACCACCCCTTCCTTGTCACAACACAACTGATTGGCTCAAAACACAATGAGAAGGAAAGAAATTCCACAAATTAACGTTTATCAAGGCACACCTGTAAATTGAAATGCATTCCATGTGACTACCTCATGAAGCTGGTTGAGAGAATGCCAAGAGTGTGCAAAGCTGTCATGGAGGCAAACGGTGGCTACTTTGAAGAATCTCAAATATAAAATATATAAAAAACTTCTTGGGTTACTACATGCTTCCATGTGTTATTTCATAGTTTTAATGTCTTCACTATTATTCTACAATGTAGAAAATAGTAAAAATAAAGAAAAATGCATGCATGCATATATATATATATATATATATATATATATATATACAGTGGGGCAAAAAAGTATTTAGTCAGCCACCAATTGTGTAAGTTCTCCAACTTAAAAAGATGAGAGAGGCCTGTAATTTTCATCATAGGTACACTTCAACTATGACAGACGAAATGAGAAAAAGAAATCCAGAAAATCACATTGTAGGATTTTTAATTTATTTATTTGCAAATTATGGTGGAAAATAAGTATTTGGTCAATAACAAAAGTTTATCTCAATACTTTGTTATATACCCTTTGTTGGCAATGACAGAGGTCAAACGTTTTCTGTAAGTCTTCACAAGGTTTTCACACACTGTTGCTGGTATTTTGGCCCATTCCTCCATGCAGATCTCCTCTAGAGCAGTGATGTTTTGGGGCTGTCGCTGGGCAACACGGACTTTCAACTCCCTCCAAAGATTTTCTATGGGGTTGAGATCTGGAGACTGGCTAGGCCACTCCAGGACCTTGAAATGCTTCTTACGAAGCCACTCCTTCGTTGCCCGGGCGGTGTGTTTGGGATTATTGTCATGCTGAAAGACCCAGCCACGTTTCATCTTCAATGCCCTTGCTGATGGAAGGAGGTTTTCACTCAAAATCTCACGATACATGGCCCCATTCATTCTTTCCTTTACACGGATCAGTCGTCCTGGTCCCTTTGCAGAAAAACAGCCCCAAAGCATGATGTTTCCACCCCCATGCTTCACAGTAGGTATGGTGTTCTTTGGATGCAACTCAGCATTCTTTGTCCTCCAAACACGACGAGTTGAGTTTTTACCAAAAAGTTCTATTTTGGTTTCATCTGACCATATGACATTCTCCCAATCCTCATCTNGCCTGAAGGTACCACGTTCATCTGTACAAACAATAGTACGCAAGTATAAACACCATGGGACCACGCAGCCGTCATACCGCTCAGGAAGGAGACGCGTTCTGTCTCCTAGAGATGAACGTACTTTGGTGCGAAAAGTGCAAATCAATCCCAGAACAACAGCAAAGGACCTTGTGAAGATGCTGGAGGAAACAGGTACAAAAGTATCTATATCCACAGTAAAACGAGTCCTATATCGACATAACCTGAAAGGCCGCTCAGCAAGGAAGAAGCCACTGCTCCAAAACCGCCATAAAAAAGCCAGACTACGGTTTGCAACTGCACATGGGGACAAAGATCATACTTTTTGGAGAAATGTCCTCTGGTCTGATGAAACAAAAATAGAACTGTTTGGCCATAATGACCATTGTTATGTTTGGAGGAAAAAGGGGGAGGCTTGCAAGCCGAAGAACACCATCCCAACCGTGAAGCACAGGGGTGGCAGCATCACATTGTAGGGGTGCTTTGCTGCAGGAGGGGCTGGTGCACTTCACAAAATAGATGGCATCATGAGGTAGAAAAATTACGTGGATATATTGAAGCAAGATCAAGACATTAGTAAGGAAGTTAAAGCTTGGTCGCAAATGGGTCTTCCAAATGGACAATGACCCCAAGCATACTTCCAAAGTTGTGGAGAAATGGCTTAAGGAGAACAAAGTCAAGGTATTGGAGTGGCCATCACAAAGCCCTGACCTCAATCCTATGAAAAATTTGTTGGCAGAACTGAAAAAGAGTTTGTGAGCAAGGAGGCCTAGAAACCTGACTCAGTTACACCAGCTCTGTCAGGAGGAATGGGCCAAAATTCACCCAACTTATTGTGGGAAGCTTGTGGAAGGCTACCTGAAACATTTGACCCAAGTTAAACAATTTAAAGGCAATGCAGCCAAATACTAATTGAGTGTATGTAAACTTCTGACCCACTGGGAATGTGATGAAAGAAAGAAATGTCCAAGGCCCTTCTCCCCCGACTGCTCAGTTTGGGCAGGCAGCCAGCTCTTGGAAGAGTCTTGGTGGTTCCAAACTTCTTCCATTTAAGAATGATGGAGGCCACTGTGTTTTCGGGGCCCTTCGATGCTGCAGACATTTTTTGGTACCCTTCCCCACATCTGTGCCTCGACACAATCCTGTCTCGGAGCTCTACGGACAATTCCTTCGACCTCATGGCTTTGTTTTTGCTCTGCCATGCACTGCCAACTGTGGGACCTTACAAAGACAGTTGTGTGCCTTTCCAAATCATGTCCAATCAATTGAATTGACCACAGGTGGACTCCAATCAAGTTGTAGAAAGATCTCAATTATGATCAATTGAAATAGGATGCACCGGAGCTCAATTTCAAGTTTTTGAATACTTATGGTAATAATGTATCTGTTTTTATTTTTAATAAATTTGCAAAACATTTCTAAAAACCTGTTTTGATTTGTTTAAAATATTCAAAAATATTTTGATTTGTATAACACTTTTTTGGTTACTACATGATTCCATATGTGCTTTTTCATTGTTGTCTTCACTATTATTCTACAATGTAAAAAGATTAAGTATTCTTTGCTTTTAGTAAACACATTTTTTATCGTCTGGTTTTAGATAGTGAAAAGTTAAATCAGAACGAAATTGAGGCTGTTTGGGGTTCGAACAGTGGATTTGAATTTGGTGACAAAAATGGAAGTTCAAGAAGACTACGACGTACTTGCACCAGGAGTGAGCCATCCAGTTCAAGCTGTCCAACTGGTAGTCTCTGAGCTCCAGTCCATCTCCACCGATATAGGTTGGCTGTTTCTTCATGGGAATAAACCTCGGCCTTTGCTTCAACACCTGATGAGACAGGAGAGAGAGATGGAGCGCATGAGAAAGAACGAAAGACCATGAGTTTGAATTGCAAAATTCACAATTGAGTTGTTCTCAGTCATTCCAAAAGGGTCTTGCCAGCTCATCACTGTCTTGCCAGCCCTCAGACTTTTTCCTTTCAATGTATTTTCAGAAGGAGGGGAGGACAGAAGAAGCAAATAATTGGGGAAAAAGCTTAGGGGTCCGTTTGGGACTGGTCCTGCTATCTTTTCACCTTTACATGACTTGTGTGTGTCAAACCACAACAGAAACCGTCTCAGACAAGAAACGGGTAGTTAACTAGATAGTTTCCCCTAGGTACCGATCAAGGATCAGCTTACCCTTCCCAATCACAACCTTAACCATTAGTGAGGGAAATGCAAAACTGACACATGATCAGAAGGCCTGGGAATTGCCAGGGACCTTACGATACTGTTACGATACTGAGGTACTGATATGCATAATGATACTATATGTATTGCGATTCCATACTGCTATGATATTACGATTCGACGTTCCAAACATATTGCTCACTATATGTCTGCTGCAGAGGGACAAGATAAAGCCATGAGAAAATGTGTCTTAGATGTATAAGTGCTCAAAACATGTTGGCTGAATTGATTTTTTTATTTTTAAGAAGATGGATAAATAGGTCAAATAAGCACCCACCAAATTGTTTAAAAAACCATTTTGGCGCAGGTTAACCTAAAGTAGCAGGTTAAAAGAAAGGCCTGAGCAGGATGCCCTACATTCTGGTCATGATGAGAGAAAAATAATGTTGGAGGAGGTTCTCTTCTCCACTGTTCAACCAATCCAGTAAATGTGGAGGTGGAGTTAAAGGCAGTGCAGCACTTATTTCTCAAGTCCAGAAATGCATATAAGTGTAACTTAGAGCACCCCATAAAAACAAACTCTTGAATAAATTGTAATCTATATAATATTAAAATGGCGCCAACAGAGAGGGCTGCTGTGCTTCTGGCTCTTAGGAAACTTCACAGTATTTAGTTTTTTTATGGTGTTATTTCTCACATTTTTATCCCAGAAAATTTTTGTGTTATTACATATAGCCTGGAAGAACTATTGGATATCAGAACGGCTGTAACTCACCAGCACTACCAGCAGTACAACCAGGATACGACTTTCCCAAATCGGATCCTTTGTTTGCTCCCCCCAGGGCAATTAAACTGATTCAGAGGCCGAACCAAACAACGCCAGCCAAGGAGAGTTACTAATTTTCAGTTTCTGGATAATAAAGTTGACGAGCTCAGGGCAAGGATTTCTTTCCAGAGAGACATCAGGGATTGTAACATACTCTGTTTCACGGAAACATGTCTCTTTCAGGATATACTGTTTGAGTCTGTCCAGCCAGTTGGGTTCTCAGTTCATTGCGCAGACAGGAATAAATCTCTCTCCGGGAAGAAGGGCAGGGGTGTATGTTTCATGATTAACGACTCATGGTGTGATTGTGATAACATACAGGAAGTCCTTTTGTTCACCCGACCTTGAAAACCTCACAATCAAATGCCGACCGTCTTACCTCCCAAGAGAATTCTCTTCGGTTATTGTCACAGCCATGTATATCCCC
>QNTS01000015.1:157438-268733 GCA_003317085.1 Hucho hucho | reverse complement strand
AATACCACGACGGCCCTCAAAGAACTTCAATGGACTTTATGCAAACTGGAAACCACATATCCTGAGGCCGCATTTATTGTAGCTGGGGATTTAACAAAGCAAATTTAACAACACATTTGACTGTAGTACTCGCGCTGCTAAAACACTCGACCACTGATACTCCAACTTCCGGGATGCCTACAAGGCCCTCCCCCACCATCCTTTCAGCAAATCTGATCCTCCCTTCCTATAGGCAGAAACTCAAACAGGAAGTACCCGTGCTAAGGACTATTCAACGCTGGTCTGACCAATCGGAATCCACGCTTCAAGATTGTTTTGATCACGCGGACTGGGATATGTTCCGGGTAGCCTCCAAGAATAATAGACGTACATGTATATACTGATACAGTGACTGCGTTTATCAGGAAGTGTATAGGAGATGTTGTACCCACTGACTATTAAAACCTACCCTAACCAGAAACTGTGGATAGATGGCAGCATTCGCGCAAAACTGAAAGCACAGACCATCGCATTTAACCATGGCAAGGTGACTAGGAATATGGCGGAATACAAACAGTGAAGTTATTCCCTCGGTAAGGCAATCAAACAGGCAAAACGTGAGTATAGAGACAAAGTGGAGTCACAATTCAACAGCTCAGACACGAGACGAACGTGGCAGGGTCTACAGACAATCATGGACTACAAAGGGACAACCAGCCACGTCGCGGACACCGATGTCTTACTTCCGGACAAGCTAAACACCTTCTAAGCCCGCTTTGAGGATAACACAGTGCCACCGATGCGGCCTGCTACCAAGGACTGTGGGATCTCCTTCAAGAGGAATACCTATGTAAGAATGCTGTTCATTGACTATAGCTCAGCATTCAACACCATAGTTAAGCTTGAGGCCCTGTGTCTGAACCCCGCCTCGGTCCTGGACTTTCTGACGGGCCGCCCCGCAGGTGGTGAAGGTAGAAAAAAAATACCTCCACTTCGCTGATCCTCAACACTGGGGCCCCACAAGGATGCGTGCTCAGCCCCCTCCTGTACTCCCTGTTCACCCATGACTGCGGCCTCGCACGCCTCCAACTCAATCATCAAGTTCGCAGACGACACAACAGTAGTAGGCCTGATTACCAACAATGACAAGACAGCCTACAGGGAGGAGGTGAGGACCCTGGGAGTGTGGTGCCAGGAAAAGAACCTCTCACCCAATGTCAACAAAACAAAGGAGTTGATCATGGACTTCAGGAAACAGCAGGGGGAGCACCCCCCTATCGACATCGATGGGACTGCAGTGAAGGTTGAAAGATTCAAGTTCCCCCGGCGTACATATCACGGACAAACTGAAATTGTCCACCCACACAGACAGTGTGGTAAAGATTTATTCAACCTCAGGAGGCTGAATAAATTTGTCTTGGCACCTAAAACACTCACAACCTTTTACAGATGCACAATTGAGAGCATCCTGTCTAGCTGTATCACCGCCTGGTACAGCAACTGCAGTGCCCGCGACCGTAGGGCTCTTCAGAGGGTGGTTCTGCCTGCCCAACGCATCACCGGGGGCAAACTACCTGCCCTCCAGGACACCTACAGCACCCGATGTCACAGGAAGGCCAAAAATATCATCAAGGACAACAACCACCCGAGCCACTGCCTGTTCACCCCGTTATCATCCAGAAGGCGATGTCAGTACAGGTGAATCAAAGCTGGGACCGAGAGACTGAAAAACAGCTTCTATCTCAAGGCCATCAGACTGCTGAACAGCCATCACTAGCATATCAGAGGCAGCTGCCTACAGACAGATTAGGACTTTAATAATGTTCCGTATCTAGCATTACTCATCTCATATGTATAAACTGCACTCCACACTATTCTACGATATCTTAGTGACTTTAGTTGTTTGTAAATATTGCATCACCCATCTCATATGTATATACTGTACTATATACTATGTCACTGTATCTTAGTCCAATGCCGCTCTGACACATATGTGTATATATATTCTTAATCCATTCCTTACTTAGATTTATGTGTATTTTGGGTATATGTTGTGAAACTGTTAGATATTACTAGTTAGATATTACTGCACTGTCGGAGTTAGAAGCACAAGAATTTCGCTACACCCGCAATAACATCTGCTAAACATGTGTATGTGACCAATAACACTTGATTTGAAAGTGCACATGTTCCAGAAGGCATTACACTGCGATTTTGGTTCAAATGGCGCTCCTGTGAAGTAGTGACGCGTGACATATGCCTAGTTTCCTGAAACAAGTCACATATGACCACCAAGCACTTTACAACTTAAGATCAACAGTTACTAACCACGATTTCAAATTAAAATCGGACTTCAACTCTAACTCACATCGGACACAATTCCTTTGTTTTATTGGCTACCAAAATGCTGCAGGCGTTTTAAGCTCCCAAGTGGCGCAGCGGTCTAAGGCACTGCATCTCAGTGCTAGAGGCGTCACTACAGACCCTGGTTCGATTCCAGAATGTATCACAACCGGCCGATGTTTGGGAGTCATATAGGGCGGTGCACAATTGGCCCAGCGTCGTCCGGGTTAGGGTTTGGCCCAGGTAGACCGTCATTGTGAATAAGTATTTGTTCTTAACTGACTTGCCTAGTTAAATAAAGGTTAAATAAATCTAAAATAAAAAGGCGTTGAAGAGGTAAACGGGCTGGCATCTGAAACGTAGAGGAAATCGAACAGCATTCAATCTGTTTTAATGGCACATGTCCAGTCACTCGAGAATAAGATGAATGAGCTTCGTTCGAAATTCTCCAACCAGAGAAACCTGAAAAACTGCAATATTATATGCCTTGCAGAAACTTGGCTAGCTCAAACTATTAACATAGACCTCAGTGGTTTCTCTATTCAGTGGCATAATCGGACAAAGGCAGCCTCGGGCAAGTAAAAAAGGGGGAGGAGTGTGTCTCTTCATAAACAACTGGTGCGCTGCTTCAGTAGCACTCACATCGGTAGCCATGAAGCGCTTTGAATGGCTGGTCATGGCTCACATCAACAGCATCCTCCCGGATACCCTAGACCCACTCCAATTCGCATACCGCCCCAACAGATCCACAGATGACGCAATCTCTATTGCACTCCACACTGCCCTTTCCCACTTGGACAAAAGGAACACCTATGTGAGAATGCTGTTCATTGACTACAGCTCAAAGTTCAACACCATAGTGCCCACAAAGCTCACCACTAAGCTAAGGACTCTGGGACTAAACACCTCCCTCTGCAACTGGACTTCCTGACAGGCCTCCCCCAGGTGGTAAGGGTAGGCAACAACACATCTGCCACGCTGATCCTCAACACTGGGGCCACTCAGGGGTGTGTACTTAGTCCCCTCTTGTACTCCCTGTTCACCCACGACTGCATGGCCAAACACGACTCCAACACCATCATTAAGGTTTCTGATGACACAACAGTCGTAAACCTGATCACCGACAAGACAGCCTATAAGGTGGTGGTCAGAGACCTGTCAGTGTGGTGCCAGGACAACAACCTCTCCCTCAATGTGAGCAAGACAAAGGAGCTGATCGCGGACTACAGGAAAAGGCGGGCCAAACAGGCCCACATTAACATCGACAGTGCTGTAGTGAGCGGGTCGAGAGTTTCAAATTCCTTGGTGTCCACATAACCAACTAACTATCATGGTCCAAACACACCAGGACCGTCCTAAACAGGGCATGACAACACCTTTTCCCCCTCAGGAGACTGAAAATATTTGGCATGGGTCCCCAGATTCTCAAAAGATTCTACAGCTGCACTATCAAGAGCATCCTGGCCAGTTGCATCACTGCCTGGTATGGCAACTGCTCGGCATCTGACAGTAAGGCGCTACAGAGGGTAGTGTGTATGGCCCAGTACATCACTGGGGCCAAGCTTCCTGCCATCCAGGACCTATAATAGGCGGTGTCAGGGGAAAGCCCAAAAAATTGTCAGAGACTCCAGTCACCCGTCATAGAGTGTTTTCTCTGCTACAGCACGGCAAGCGGTACTGGAGCGCCAAGTCTAGGACCAAATGGTTCCTTAACAACTTCTACCCCCAAGCCATAAGACTGCTGAACAATTAATCAAATGGCCACCGGACTATTTACATTGACAGCCCCCCCCCCCATTTGTTTTGTACACTGCTGCTACTCGCTGTTTATTATTTACGCATAGTCATTTCACCCCTACCTACATGTACAAATTACCTCTCAACTAATCTGTACCCCCGCACATTGACTCGGTCCCGGTACCCCCTGTATATAGCCTCGTTATTGTTATTTTATTGTGTACTTTTATAATTTTTTACTTTAAACTCTAGTTTATTTGGTTTACATTTCCTTAACTTCTTGAACTGCACTGTTGGTTAAGGGCTTGTAAGTACGCATTTCACCGTAAGGTCTACACTTGTTGTATTCGGCACATGTGACAAATAAAGTTTGATTTGATTTGGAGTTTTCCAAAAGGCACCTAAAGGACTCTCAGACCATGAGAAACAAGATTCTCTGGTCTGATGAAACCAAGATTGAACTCTTGAATGTCAAGCGTCACGTATGGAGGAAACCTGGCACCATCCCTACGGTGAAGCATGGTGGTGGCAGCATCATGCAGTGGGGATGTTTTTCAGCGGCAGGGACTGGGAGACTAATCAGGATCGAGGGAAAGATGAGAGATCCTACAGAGAGATCCTTGATGAAAACTTGCTCCAGAGTGCTCAGGACCTCAGACTGGGGTGAAGGTTCACCTTCCAACAGGTCAACGACCCTAAGCACACAGCGAAGACAATGCAGGAGTGGCTTTGGGACAAGTCTCTGAATGTCCTTAAACATCTCTGGAGAGACATGAAAATGGCTGTGCAGCGGCACTCCCCATCTAACCTCACAGAGCTTGAGAGAATCTGCAGAGAATAATGGGTGAAACTCCCCAAACACAGGTCTGCCAAGCTTGTAGCGTCATACCCAAGAAGACTTGAGGCTGTAATCACTGCCAAAGGTGCTACAACAAAGTACTGACTAATTGGTCTGAATACTTATGTAAATGTGATATTTCAGGTTGTTTCATTTAAATACATTTGCAAAAAGACTTTTAGAATAGGCTGTAACGGAACAGAATGTGAAAAAATTAAGGGGTCTGAATACTTTCCGAATGCACTGTACTTTTGTTCTAACTTATGCCCTAGCTTCTCACCCTCAAGTCTCTTATATAATTCAAAAAGTGTTCCTTATCATACAAAATTTCCTTTTCCTCTCCTGTAATTTTGCTACTATTGATTCATAAGATGCAGTCTCCACCATGAGTTTGAGCCAATCTGTTGATTTCGGACGATCTTCTCTCTTACAGTTACGTAATAGGAGTCTAGCTGCAGTAAGAAAACCCACTGAGGCAAGACCAAACTCTTTGCTAACACCTGGTGGTAAAATAGATATATCCCCTAATAAGCACAGCTGTGGGGACTCTAGGATAGGCTGTCCCACCCATTCTTCAAGCTTTTTAAGAACCTCCTTCCAAAAAGGGAGCACCATGGGACATTCCCATAAAACACGCAAAAAAGGTACATACTTCACCCTTGCATTTCCAGCATAAATTATTTTGCAATAAACTCATTTTATGTAATATAACTTGGGTCCAGTAGTACCTATGAACAATCTTATAATGTTTACATTTACCCCTTGTATCCCTGGTACACCACTCTACATCGGAAACCAGATGTTTCCATACATCCTCAAGGTCACAATTAAGATCCATCTGCCAAATCAACCTTAAATTCTCACAATTTCCATATTGTGCATATGAGACTACTTTATAAAACACTTAAGCAGAGTGATATTCCTGTTAATATGAAATATTGTTCTAACAATTTTCATCTCTCTGGAAGTTAATACTTATAAGAGACCCCATGCAGCTCCTTAGTTGTAAGTATTTCCAGAAAGCTCCCTTATCTGGCAAATAACATTTCTCCTTCAGTTCCTGATAGGACATAAGCACCCCTTTCTCATATAGATCCCCTAGTGCATGCAGGCCTTGTCTAAGCCATACATCCCAGATAAATTCATGTTTTCATATGTAAACTGATGAGTTGTGCCATACGGAAGAATATTTTTGTTATACTGGAAAATTCCAAGCATCTTATGAATCTTAACCCATACCTCTTGGGAAAGTTGTAGGATTGGGTTAGCCTCTTCAGTTGGCTGTCTCTGAATACTTTTTTTGTGATAAGGCCTCAATAGGCTTAAACGGGGCTTAATCTGAGTTCATCCCAAATGGGAATCATAATTGCCCCAGTGTCTGGCCAATTTGGCTACTTCAAATGATATGTTGTCTAGTTCAACATTGGGTAACGCTAGTCTTCCTTTATCCCTTGGAGCATATAACTTGTTCACATTTATTATATGTTTTTTTTCCCATCCCAAAAAGAATCCTTAATCATTTGATTGTACTGCTTAAATATTTGGGGAGAAATGGTCACTGGGAGCATCATGGACACATAATTACATTTTAAACAGTATTTATTTTGCCCTATAAAGTAATAAACCTCCATTTATCAAGATTATTCTTTATTTTTTGTAGTAGTGGCATCATATTAATTTGCATGATATTCTGTAGTTCATTGCCCAGTCTTATACCCAGGTATTCCATCCCTGAAGGCACCCATTTTAACTGAAATGAAGAAACTGCAAAAGGAGGATATACTTTCGATATAGGCATAATAGTCTCTGACGTCTGCCAATTAATCTTATAACCAGATAGCTGTGAGAACATGTCATTTGTGTTCAAAACCAAAGGGATTGACGTGCCGGTTCCCTAATAAGTAACAATATGTCGTCAGCATATAAAAACAACTTATGTTCTCTGGCAACTCCCATCACTCTTTTGATTCCTGAAACAGCTCTGATTGCTGCTGCCAAGGGCTCCAAAAATAGAGTAAAAAGGAGAGGTGAGAGGACACTCTGCAAATTAAAAAAGTGAGAGATCATACCACTTGTGAGGACTGCTGCTCTTGGATTGGAGTATACCTTAACCCACTTGATAAATCCAGGGCCAAAGCCAAACTTTTCAAGGGTATATGTCAAAAAGCCCCACTCCACCCTATCGAATGCCTTCTCCGCATCTAGGGAAAGGGCTGCCACCTGAGTATCTTCTTTTTGACTCAGCCACATGAGGTGAAGCAAACATCTAAGATTGTCTGGAGGTTCTACTTTTTACAAATCCCACCTGATCTGTGTGAATACTATGAGGTAGAAATTTCTCCAGCCTCATGGCTAGTACTTTGGAGAGCACCTTACAATCAACTCCGATTAAACTGATAAGGCAAAAACTTCCTGGGTCAGTAGGGTCTCTATCCTTATTGAGAATTCATTAAATGAGTGCCTTATTAAAAGTGTCAGGTAGCTGCTCCAGTTCCAGAGCTTCTGTGTACACCCGTGTTAATATAGGAGCTAATACATCAATATTCCTCTTATAATACTCAACCGGGAATCCTTTCTTTGACCTGGGGACACCCCCGGAAGCTCCATCTTTGAAAAAAAGGCATTTAATTTAGCTGTGTCTAAGTTACATTCAGACTTAGAAAGAGTTGAATAAAAGTCACAAAACACATTGTTGATATCTTTTGTACCAGTCAGTACCTCTCCACTTCCATTTTTGATAGATGGTATTAGAAAACTGGCATCTTTTTGTTTCAATTGTCTAGCCAATAATTTACCAGTTTTTTCACCACTTTCATAAAAGTTTGTCCTCAGCCGAAACATTGCATATTCAGCTTTTTTGTTATAGATCTCATGTAATTGAAACTTCAGATCCCAGACTTGCTTCAATAGTAACACAGTATTTTCTTGGATAACTCTTTTTCCAACTCTTTAATTTTTCAACTCTTTAAATAAAATTTTTAAAAAAATCATCTATTTACTTACATCTACTTAATTTACCGACATCTTTGCTTAAGGGTAGTTTTTACCAGGCAACTTAAATTCAGTCACTGCGTAGCCAACCGGCTAAACCTCCAGTGACAAAAATAGCATTGTAGCTATACAGTCTGAAATAGCCCAATAGCTAAATACTGTAGCTATTAGTTTGCCGAATTGTCATTTCACAGTGTCTATGCGACAGTGTGTCACATAAACACTGTCCCATATAGAACTCAACGGCCAATATAGCTATGCCATCCATGCCCTTATTTCTGGTCCTCTGAGTTTTTCTTGAGGAATTCCATCGCCTTGCGATTGTCATCAAAGCTCTGTCTTTCCCCCTTCCATGTAAAGTGTAGCACAGCTGGGAAGGCGAGTGTGAAACGTACATCCAACTCATGCAGCCTCTTCCTTGTTGCGGTAAAAAGCCTCCTTTTATCCGCCAGCTTGTTGGTCATATCGGGAAAGAATGACACCTTGCAGCTCTTCCAAATCATCTCTATCTTCTCCCAATACATTCCCTTCGCAGCGGCCAGCACTCTCTCTCTCTCTCGCTCTAGATCCCTGAGAAAGCGGATGATGATCGGTCTAGACAGCTGATTCTTGTGTGGTATTGGTGCTAGGGAACGGTGGACTCGTTGAAGCTCGGATTCGTCCAGATCCAACCCCAGAGCCTCCGAGATAATTTGTCTCACGCATTCCCGCGGCTTGCCATCTTCCAGACCCTCCTTGACCCCTAAAAGTCTTATATTAAGGCGCCTGTCTCAGTTATCTGCGTCTTGCACGCTTGTGGAGATCCTCATACAGCTTGGCGTTCTTCTCTGCTTTCTTAATCAGTCGATCGTTGTCGTCGATTCAAGAGATTCAAGAACGGCGCTGACTCTACCCATTTCTTCCATGGACTTCTGTAGGGATGATTGCAAAGCCGACAACAAGCTGGGTTGTATGTTCAGCACTTTCAACATCATGCTTGCTGAAGTGCTAGCAACAGAGCTAGCACTATTAGCCGCTGCGCTAGCGATCGTGCTACACGTACACATTGAAGCTGAATTCAACGCAGACATTGTTGAAAAATGTAGATAAAACAAATAAAAGTAACTTTCACTCAAAAACAATTGTACTAAATTGACTATTCTATCGGACTTTGAGGAAATTGGGAGGGTTTTATCGGGAGGCTTTTTTCAGACAACCGCCTTGCTTCGCAGCATCACGTGACTCCCCTTGTGTTACTATTCCGCATCATTGGGAAGGGCTCGTAAGCAAGCATTTCACAGTAAAGTATACACCTGTTGTATTCTTCGCAAGCGACAAATACAATTTGATTTGATGTCTATTTCTATGGGCACAAACACTGTTGACAAACTGTTCACACCCCTCTTGTTGGCAGAGAGAACAATTAGCGGGTTTAAAGATTGTTTCTTGAAATTCTATACATTTTGCCATGGGGAGTAGAGAAATTTGCAGTTTAAAAGCTAATTTCCTGCAATTCTAGATATTTTGCCAATTTTACACATTTTGCCAATGGGCTAAAAAACCTAGCTAAAAAACATTAGCTGACATGGGCTAGTTGATCTGGACATTTCTGACAAGTTATAAATAGCTCTAAGGTCTGCAATGACTGACACAAGGAAAACTCCACTTCTCACTTGTGCATTCTACTATTACAGCTTTCCAGAGCTCCTTACCTTGCAGTCTCTGGAGGGAATGGACTTGGACTGGTTTCTGCGCATGTAGTCATCTATGCTTTTCTGGTACTTTCTGGAGATGAGGGCTCCGTCCTCCCAGCTGCACTCAGAGTACGGTAGGCCCTGCCATTTGCACAGGTAGTCCGGCAAACCTGCCGCCGACATCTGATTCGAATGCCCTAGGTGACATCAAATCAAAATACATGTTAAAAGTGCAATTCCCAATCAAAACAAAATGTTTTGACGATACTTTAAGAATGTTATTTATTGAACGACCACAATATTTAAAATCTGCCCTATACATCTCAATTCTACATCCGAGTCCCAAACTGTTTACAACGGAAGGAACACCGTACATTAAATATCTCCAATCCAAAATTAAATATAGAATCGGCTTCCTATTTAGCAACAAAGCATCCTTCACTCATGCTGCCAAACATACCCTCGTAAAACTGACCATCCTACCGATCCGAGACTTCGGCAATGTCATTTATAAAATAGCCTCCAACACTCTACTCAACAAATTGGATGCAGTCTATCACAGTGCCATCCGTTTTGTCACCAAATCCCCATTTACTACCCACCACTGCGACCTGTACGCTCTCGTTGGCTGGCCCTCGCTTTACACTCGTCGCCAATCCCACTGGCTCCAGGTCATCTACAAGTCTTTGCTAGGTAAAGCCCCGCCTTATCTCAGCTCACTGGTCACCATAGCAGCACCCACCCGTAGCACGCGCTCCAGCCGGTATATCTCACTGGTCACCCCCAATTCCTCCTTTGGGGGTGACCTTCCAGTTCTCTGCTGCCAATGACTGGAACGAACTACAAAAATCACTGAAGCTGGAGACTCATATCTCCCTCACTAGCTTTAAGCACCAGCTGTCAGAGCAGCTCACAGATCACTGCACCTGCACATAGCCCATCTGTAAACAGCCCATCCTACTACCTCATCGCCATACTGCATTTATTTATTTATCTTGCTCCTTTGCACCCCAGTAACTTTCACATTTATCTTCTGCACATCTACCATTCCAGTGTTTAATTGCTATATTGTAATTACCTCGCCACCATGGCCTATTTATTGTCCTACCTCCCTTATCTTACCTCATTTGCACTTACTGTATATAGAACTGTATATAGACTTATTTTGTTTTATTTTTTATATATTTTTTCTACTGTATTACTGGCTGTATGTCTGTGTATTCCATGTGTAACTCTTTGTTGTTGTATGTATCAAACTGCGGTGCTTTATCTTGACCAGGTCGCAGTTGTAAATGAGAACTTGTTCTCAACTAGCCTACCTGGTTAAATGATTTAAAACATTTTTTTTTTTTAACTCTGCAGTAGGACATCTCACCAATTATCCTCTCCACCAGCTGATATTGTGCGTGTAAATCGTCCATGAGCTCCTGTTGACAGTTGAAGTATTCCACATCCTCTGGTGAAGAACATTTAATCCTGGGTAGAAGAACAAAATAAGGTTGAGAAACCATACCTAGGTCAAACTTTTATCCCGAACACACAAAAATGCCTCTCTTTCAAGCAATAGCCAAGGCCGCATAACCATTGGACAGTTGACTTCTGATGTTTTTTACCTTTTTCAATATTGATTTTCTTTTTTCGTGACTGTGTATATGCTGCTGATTGACAAACCAATTTCTTATCGCGTATGAATTAAGCATTTCTTATTTTACCATTTCCGCTTGTCCGATTCCTTCTTCTTGAAGTTGTCCAGTTTCTTCAAGCCCTTGACGTTCTGCAGCTTGAGCGTCTCCTCCGTCTCCCAGGTGTTGTGGATGTGGGACCAGCCTTTCCACTTTATCAGGTACTGCTGGTCAGCCGCCTCCTTGTTGGCATTGAAGTTGGCGTTGGGATTTCCGTCTGCCTCCACTGCGTACACTGTGGTGGTGCCTCCCGTCGCTTTGGGGGGAAAATAACAAGTGTCAGTACAAGTATGGGAACGGGTAGGGTTCGAATTATAAATTCCCTACACCTATGTGCCCACGTTCATCTTTGTATGGTTATGTGGGGGTGCCCTGACTTGTTGACTTGTTATGGAGTGCATGGGCATATCATCAGAAAGGACTGTCTATATTCATATATTCTTATGAGGTGACCTTGATTTGTTATGGCGGTGCCCGGCCTTGCCAACACCCCTGTAATTTGAACCCGGGTTCCACAATCCATAGCTTTGTCCCTTACCTCCTCTCCTCCCTATCCGCGTCTCCATCACTCGCTCAAGGGTCTCAAATTCGTCCTCATCTGGCAGGGGTACGTCCTCCCCGCACACCTCCACCAAGTCGTCAGAGTCTGTTTTCGCCTCGTCGTCCTCCTTGTAACTGACGTTCTGCGTGGCCTGGCGCCTGGGCCCCTGGTTCGATGTCGAATTCTTGCCATCGTCCGAGGACGAGCCCTCCGAGGGCTTTTTCCTCTGCAGGTTGCTTTTCTTCCCGTTTCTGGTGTTGGCCCTGAAGAGAGAGCATGTTATAGTGCGTTCTGGACGATTGTTTTGAGAATGAGAGTTGTACAGTACCAGACAGTGGTGCTCCAACATATGCACGCAACATTTGATTTGATAATGCATTGCAATCCGTCAGGGTTCTGGTCAATGATCAATTGTTGCTGAGCATCCATTCTAAAAAGATTGGTTTGCATACAGAAATAGTTACCATGATGATAATAGTGCTAAATCAAACTGATCCATGACAACAATGGACCTAATAGGCATGAGGTGATAAAGGACCTTACATAGAAAATGTACTATTTCCACATTGAAAGGGTGAAAAGGAGAAGTCTCAATGTGATGATATAAATTGTTATTATGTATTGGCATGAAACAGCTTTCGAAGGAAAAACCAAACACTTACTTGGTTGGAAGCTTTCTACTTTTGACTTTGTGACTGGGGTCGTAATTGTCTGACTCTTCGCTGCGCTCCTGTGCTGACGAGTCAGAGCCGGAACCACTTCCGGACCCTGATCCAGACCTGGAGGACAATCCAGAACCTGATCTAGAGATGGATGGAGGGAAGCATTGTACCAATGAAGAGTCAGCCTACAGTGCATTTGATATTACCACTGAATTATGTCGGGGAGCACAACTAACTTTCTTCTCTTTCCACTTGATGAGTCGTCATCTGAATTGTCACTGCTGGACGAATCCTGAAAAACATCAATAGAAAAACAATTATATACACACACAAAAAGTCCCAAATAACAAGTATTGTGCTGGCCTACCTTGGTGAAATAGTGTGCATTATAACCTATACTAGCACAAAATAGTGAGTTTAGCCAATCAATGAAAACCATCAAATGAATGAATGCCTGAGAAAAATGACTTTCACCAAACACCAAGCTATAAAACTGAGCTACATTTTATTCCAACGTTTAGATGAAATATTTTAGATGAAAAATCTCCCATTTTTTCAGAGTTTGAGCCTTAGAAATTAGAATCCACCTTTGGCAATATGAACAGTGACGTAAGTACAGGGCTTGGAATTCAGGGCTGCATGCTGGCCCAGCAACATCTGCCGAGCTCACCGGGCCAGTTAACCAAGCTTTCATATGGCCCGCTTGGACCAGTACATTTTCAATCTCCAAAACAGAAAATAATGTCTATTTGTATTAAATCCTTTACAATCTTCCCGACGTCTGACACTTCACACTTGTTATCAACTAGCATTCAGTTTCCAAGCGGAGGCAAGAATGTCAAAGCCTTCCCTCTCTGTCTCAAGTGAGCCCTGCCTCAGAACAGTTTGGATAATTGCGCAAGACCTGCAGAGTTGAACATTGGCACACACATTCGACAATCACAGCATAAAAGTAGATTTTCAGTCTTTTTTTATATTAGACATCCTACACAGCAATGTCATTATCAGCAAAGGTTTACGTAGGCCTAGGCCTATACTATATAGTTGTTTGCTTGTCAACATAAATGATTTACACAAATAATTTGGTAAAAAAATATTTTTTAAATGTTAACAATATTGTAATAATGCTATTCTGTAGCCTATATCATAAAAACAGATTTATTCCCGAAGCTGTTAACGAGCTATGTCGTTTATTTATAAGTGGAATATCAACTGTCGGGTGGCAAGAGCGTGCAACTCCTCATACAACTGATTGCTGCATGAAAATAAATGTGTTCTAATAAGCCCAGTCACTGCGCAACATTCCTAAATGCAATCTCGGGAAAATACAACAGTTTTGATGGCAATGATTGAAAAGAGCGAGATCACAGCTTCCAGTGCGGATTTATTTACAGTACCAGTCAAAAGTTGACACCTACTCATTCAAGGGTTTTAATTTTTTTTCCTATTTTCTACATTGTAGAATAATAGTGAAGACATCAAAACTTTAAAATAACACATATGGAATCATGTAGTAACCAAAACAGTGTTAAACAAATCAAAACATATTTTATATTTGAGATTCTTGCCTTGATGACAGCTTTGCAAACTCTTGGGATTGTCTCAACCAGCTTCATGAGGAATGCTTTTACAAAAGAAGTATTGAAGGCGTTCCCACATATGCTGAGCACTTGTTGCTGCTTTTCCTTCAATCTCCCCGTCCAACTCATCCCAAACTATATCAATTCGGTTGAGGTCAACACACCTCCAGCCTGGAGGTGTGTTTTGGGTCATTGTCCTGTTGAAAAACAAATGACAGTCCCACTAAGAGCAAACCAGATGGGATGGCGTATCGCTGCAGAACGCTGTGGTTGCCATACTGGTTAAGTGTGCCTTGAATTCTAAATAAAATCACTGACAGTGTCACCAGCAAAGCATCCCCACACCATGACACCTACTCCTCCATGCCTCACAGTGGAAACCACACATGCGGAGATCATCCGTTCACCTACTCTGCATCTCACAAAGAGATCATCAGACCAAAGGACATATTTCCACCGGTCTAATGTCCATTGCTCGTGTTTCTTGGCCCAAGCAAGTCTCTTCTTCTTATTGGTGTCCTTTAGTAGTGGTTTCTTTGCAGCAATTCAAACCTGATTCACGCAGTCCCCTCTGAACAGTTGATGTTGAGATGTGTCTGTTCCTTGAACTCAGTGAAGCATTTATTTGCGCTGCAATCTGAGGTGCAGTTAACGCTAATGAACTTATCCTCTACAGTAGAGGTAACTCTGGGTCTTCCTTTCCTGTGGCGGTCCTCATGAGAGCCAGTTTCATCATAGCATTTTAAGGTTTTTGCGACTGCACTTGAAGAAACTTTCCAGGTGACTACCTCATGAAGCTGGTTGAGAGAATGCCAAGTGTGCAAAGCTGTCACCAAGGCAAACTTAAAAAAAAATCTAAAATCTAAATAATATTTTGATTTGTTTAACACTTTTTTGGTTACTACATGATTCCATATGTGTAACTTCATAGTTTTGATGTGTTCACTACTACTCTACAATGTAGAAAATAGTAAAAATAAAGAACAACCCTGGAATGAGTATGTGTGTCCAAACTTTTGACTGGTACAGTATTTCTCAATTCAAATGTTTCCGCAATTGGCCGAGTGCCTGGCATGACAATAAAAAAACGTGAGGAGTGCATCACGGCCATTCGAGTGCTTAAACAGTAGGCCTATATTCACAGTAAAATTACTTATAAACACAAAATAAAATCACATGATTTTAATAGGCTAGTGGCAATAGGGATTTTTTGGACTTTAAACATGTAACAAGTTAATATTTAGAGTCTGATCTAGGTAATGATTATCCCAATGGGGTAAACAATGCAGATGAGCAACCTCATGCTTCAGCCATGTAGCCACTATGCTGCATCAGGCTACAGGTGATAATGCCATTTACATTTTAAAGGGTTTCATACAATGCATTCGGAAAGTATTAAGAACCCTTTACTTTTTCCACATTTTGTTATGTTACAGCTTTATTCTAAAATTTATTAAAAAAACATTTTCTCAGCAATCTACACACAATACACCATAGCTACAAAGTGAAAACTGTTTTTTCCAAATTTTTACATATGTATTCAGGACGTTTGCTATGAAACTCAAATTGAGCTCAGGTGCATCCTATTTCCATTGATCATCCTTGAGATGTTTTTACAAATTGATTGGAGTCCACCTGTGATAAATTCAATTGATTGGACATGATTTGGAAAGGCACACAGCTGTCTATATAAGGTCCCACAGTTGACAGTGCATGTCAAAGCAAAAACCAAGCCATAAGGTTGAAGGAATTGGTCGTAGAGCTCCGAGACAGGATTGTGTCGAGGCACAGATGCGGGGAAGGGTACCAAAACATTTCTGCAGCACTGAAGGTCCCCAAGAACAGTGACCTCCATCATTCTTAAATGGAAGAAGTGTGGAACCACCAAGACTCTTCCTAGAGCTGACTGCCCGGCCAAACTGAGCAATCGGGGGAGAAGGGCCTTGGTCAGGGAGGTAACCAAGAACCCGATGGTCAATCTGACAGAGCTCCAGAGTTCCTCTGTGGCGATGGGAGACCCTTCCAGAAGGACAAATATCTCTGCTGCTCTTCACCAATCAGGCCTTTATGGTAGAGTGGCCAGAGGGAAGCCACTCCTCAGTAAAAGGCACATGACAGCCCGCTTGATGTTTGCCAAAAGGCACCTAAAGGACTCTCAGACCATGAGAAAAAAGATTCTCTGGTCTGATGAAACCAATATTGAACTCCTTTGCATACAGGGACTGGGAGACCAGTCAGGATCGAGGGAAAGATGAACGGAGCAAAGTACAGAGAGATCCTTGATGTAAACCTGCCCCAGAGCACTCAGGACCTCAGACTGGAGTGAAGGTTCACCTTCCAACAGGACAACGACCCTAAGCACACTTCGGGACAAGTCTCTGAATGTCCTTGAGTGGCCCAGCCAGAGCCCGGACTTGAACCTGATCTAACATCTCTGGAGAGACCTACTTTCCTCAAAGCCAGTGGCATGTCGTTAGTAAAGATAGAAAAAAGTAAGGGGCCTAGACAGCTACCCTGAGCAATTCCAGATTCTACCTGGATTATGTTGGAGGCTTCCATTAAAGAACACTCAGTGTTCTGTTAGACAGGTAACTCTTTATCCACAATATAGCAGGGGATGTCAAAAGCCAAAACAAATACGTTTTTCCAGCAGCAGACTTTGAGAGGGGGATGGTTTTATTTTCCAAACAATCAGTTTTAATATCAGATCGTAGGGTTGGTTACAGGCTATAAGGTACTTGCCCAGACACCAAAAGAAACATGAAATCACCCATGATTGGAATTCTGCGTGCATAACTTGCTTTCATGTGATCTTGGCGCAGGCCAGTAATTTTCTCATTCGGGACAGTAGTTCTCACTTGGTACTGGCCCGGTGTGCCACTGGCAAGTAAGTAAAATGATTGATAACACCACCCACCGATCCACTGTTAGAAGAACTCTGTTGTTGCTGCAGCTGGAGTTGCTGTTTTCTGAGCATAGCCGACCTTTGCACTGCTAGGATACTGGGGTTGGACTTCCAAAACTAGAATGAAGATAGGGCAGAGTTATCCATAAGTAAAGTACAGTTCACCTGTGGACAGTACACAGTTCTTGGTCAACAGCCCCATTTTGTATTTCTGATTAAGGGCATATGTATCAATCGTCTCAGAGTAGGAGTACTAATTTAGGATACATTTTGTAGTTTAGATCCCAATCAGTAAGATTACATGGCCAGGAAAGACCTCATAATTGATCAGCACTCCTACTCTGAGATGCTTAAAATGTCCAATCTTTACTCTCTCACTTCAGCCTGGCTGTATCACGTTGCGCAAACCGCAGTGAATAAATCTCAAAATCACATTTCATGTACGCCAGGGGTTTCAGTGTTCCCACCTCGGCCCCGTCGATCTTGGCTTTGCTTTCCGGTTCGTTCTTCTCCTTGGATTTCCCAGAGTCGGATTCAGACTGGCTGCCAGAATCCGAGCTGCTTCCTGAGCTACTGCCTGAATTGCTACTACTGCTGCTGCTGCTGGAACTGGAGCCTGAGCCCGAACCGGAGCCTGACCCAGGCCCGGACTCATCGTCTGAGTTACTGCAAGCAAACACACAATTTCTTAGACCTACATTAACACGATAACCTATGCTTGAAGTGGACTGAAATAAGTGTCGTACAAAATTTTGGGTGCCAGTACTGTTTACATTTAGGCAACGTTTTTAAGCGCACATTCTATAAGAGGTGCCAGGAGATTCTTCATTTCTCCAGCCCCATCCCTCAGATTTTTACCAAAACAGGGGCGGGGGGTCTTATTGTTTAAAATGCTGATTGCCACTTGAAGCTAGATCCAGGCAACAGTTTATGAGGGACATGGACTCATAAAGATTAGAGTAGAACACTTTTGCATTTTCAAAGTGACAAAGAAATACACCCTAATGAGTGAGACATAAGGTAATACAGTAAAACGTATCAAGTTCTTATATGTAGTAACTTCGTTTTCTGCAACAGCAACATTGTTACATTGGACTTTAGAAATTGCTTTATAATTGCTTAATTATGGAGTTATTACACAAGTGGAATAAGGAAGTCACTATTCCTTATGTACAATACTTAACTCCCAACTTATTGCTATGCAATTAAAATGAAATTACCCAAGTATTATGTAACATGCTAATAAAATATGCTCTTAAAGTAATTACACAGGAACTAATTTTAATGCCACAGAATGCGAACAGTAACTGTTAAAATATGGCTGTTAAGGGTCTAAGGCAGTGGTCACCAACCGGTCGATAGACTGGTCGATCTCCAAGCCATTCCAAATCGATCACCAAACATTTCTGTAAAAACACCAAAGATAAAGGCTTGCGTTCCATTTTTTTGTATTCATTTTGCACTGTTGATGGCAACTGCACTTCATTCAGAAGCTCTAGTGCCGGGAAGGCAAAGTGTTCCCATTTTGAACGATTTTACCCGGCAAGCCCAGAGAGCAAATCAAGTGCAAAATGTGGAAAAAGTCAAGGGGTCTGTATACTTTCCGAAAGCACTGTATATACAAAAGTATGTGAACACCCCTTCAAATGAGTAGATTCCACACCCGTTGCTGACAAGTGTATAAAATTGCATTGCTGTGTGCCAAATCTCCATAGACAAACATTGGAAGTAGAATGACCTTATGTCATAGGATGCCACCTTTCCAACAAGTCAGATTGTCAAATTTCTACCCTGGTGGAGCTGCCCAATCAAATCAAATCCAATTTTATTTGTCACATACACATGGCTAGCAGATGTTAATGCGAGTGTAGCGAAATGCTTGTGCTTCTAGTTCCGACCATGCAGTAGTACCTAACAAGTAATCTAACAAATTCACAACAACTACCTTATACACACAAGAGTAAAGGAATGAATATGAGTATGTACATATACATATATGGATGAGCAATGGCTGACCGGCATAGGCAAGATGCAGTAGATGGTATAGAGTACAGTATATACATATGAGATGAGTAATGTAGGATATGTAAACATTATATAAATGGCATCGTTTAAAGTGGCTAGTGATACATTTATTTCATCCAATTTTTTATTATTAAAGATCAACTGTAAGTGCTGTTATTGTGATGTGGAAACATCTAGGCGCAACAACGGCTCAGCTGCTAAGTGGTAGGGCACACAAGCTTACAGAACGGGACCGCCGAGTGCTGAAGCGCGTAGCGTGTAAAAATCGTCTGTTCTTGTTTGCAACACTGACTACCGAGTTCCAAACTGCCTCCGGAAGCAACATTAGCACAAGAACTGTTCGTCGAGAGCTTCATAAAATGGGTTTCCATGGCAGAGCAGCTGCACACAAGCCTAAGATCACCATGCGCAATGCCAAGCGTCGGCTGGAGTGGTGTAAAGCTTGCTGCCATTGGACTCTGGAGCAGTGGAACCACTGGATGAATCACGCTTTACCATCTCGCAGTCTGACGGACGAATCTGGGTTTGGCAGATGCCAGGAACATGCTACCTGCCCAATGCATGATGCCAACTGTAAAGTTTGGTGGATGAGGAATAATGGTCTGGGGCTGTTTTTTATAGTTTGGGCTAGGCCCCTTAGTTCAAGTGAAGGGAAATCCTAACCCTACAGTATACTAAGACATTCTAGACAATTCTGTGCTTCCAACTTTGTGTTAACAGTTCGGGGAAGGCCCTTTCCTGTTTGAGTATGACAATGCCCCATGCACAAAGAGAAATCCATACAGAAATGGTTTGTCGAGATCGGTGTGGAAGAACTTGACTGGTCTGCACAGAGTCAACCCCATCGGGATGAATTGTAGTTTCAGCAGGCCTAATCGCCCAACATCAGTGCCCGACCTCACTTACGCTGATGGCTGAATGGAAGCAAGTCCTTGCAGCAACGTTCCAACCTCTAGTGGAAAGCCTGCCCAGAAGAGTAGAGGCTTTTATAGCAGCAAAGGGTGGACCAACTCCATATTAATCCCCATGATTATGGAATGAGATGTTCGACAAGCAGGTGTCCACATAATTTTGCTGATGTAGTGAATGAACATAGAAATACTCTACATTTTGAATTCCTATTATGGTGGTGACTTGACAAATAAAAAATCATGGTCTTGAATTGGACTCACATTTTTCTGGTCTTGACCCCTTGTCTACCTACGTTCTCGGTCTTGACTCAGTCTCTCAAAGTAGCCACCCTTTGCCTTAATGACAGCTTTGCACTCTTGGCATTCTCTCAAACCAACTTCATGAGGTAGTCACCTGGCATGCATTTCAACAGGTGTGCCTTGTTAAAAGTTATCAAAGCTGTCATCAAGGCAAAGGGTGGCTACTTTGAGGAATCTCAAATATAAAATATATTTAGATTTGTTTAACACTTTTTTGGTTACTCCATGATTCCATGTGTTATTACATAGTTTGTCTTCACTATTATTCTACAATGTAGAAAACAGTAAAAATAAAGAAAAACCCTTGAATGAGTAGGTGTCCAAACTTTTGACTGGTACTGTATTTATTAATTATTTTCAGACAGTCAGGGATTTACATCCAAATAGGGCCTTTTTGAAACCCCTCCTTTCTATAACTAGCCCTGACTGCACCAAGCAGACAACATTACAAAATTAACAATAGTTAACATTCCAAAACATTTTCACTTAACTACACACTTTAATCTATAATTTATAACAGCATGATAACTTTTTGAGGAATTTTAAAGGCGATTGATAGGGCAAAAAGCATTTCAAATGTTCCATTCATCCTTATGGAACGACCCCCGACCTCTAAAATATGAAGGCTTAGTAGTAGAGACGTGCTATGAATATGTCAACTGGGAACTCGTCCCAGAACGGTGTTTAAAGTAGCTTAACCCTCTTTCTTTCCAAGCATAAGACATGTCAACAAATTCTACTAATTACTGGATCAAATCACCATACCACTGTGCAGTCAACTAAGCACTGCAGCCCAAAGCTTTGACCTATACTCTTCTCCTTTGCACGGTATTATCACTCTAATAAGTACAGTGTGCATGCAAAAGGATTTGGCTGTGGAATTATGGACTCCAGAAATACAGTCCTTTAAAATGTCAGATTTCATGCAATAGAGACGAACCCTAACTGCACTAAGCGAACAAGGCCGCAAAAACAAAAATAGGTTACATCCTGAAACCTTTTCACTAAGCAACTATACATTTGTATCTATAACCTATAAGAGCATCAGACATTTTTACTGTGGAATTAAGGTTATTGATATGGTAAATGGCCTTTTAAAATATTCCATTCATCCATATGGAACAACCCCTGACCTGTGTAAAATATGAAAACTTCGATTTTACCTATTCAGTGGTTTGACGGAACAGCACTGGAAATACAAGTTTATTTCTCCATTTCTTCCCCTTCAGCCTTGTTTACATTTTGCAGCCGATTTCTCAGCAAGACGAGAACGCGCTGAGATGTTTACAACTCAACTGTCATTCTGCGGTAGTGGCGTTTAGGATTACAGTCAATCCTGTCGGCCTGTAACCAAAAACACTGCTAAGAGTACTTTTGGAATAAAATATTCAATTATCTAATGCAATTAGCCATCATCCATTATATTGTACACTTTGTACTGGAAAATAGCTTGTTTCTGCAAAACTGTTCAGTATGTTCTATAGTGTTTAGCTATGTTCTGGCTGTTGGCTAGACTAGACAGCTAGCTGGCTAAATTCGTTTTCTAGCTAATTGTTAGCTAGGCTTGTCGTAATCAAAAATGCTTGGTTTTCATTAAATGTATTAGCAAAACATTATATGTTAGCTAATTAGTCATGTTCGTTTTACTTCCACAACAGAAAAATCGAAGAACTATCAGATGTTGGATCACAGCGTTAATATAATATCCAATGACCATATAAATATATCAATATGAGTAAGTTAGCTAGATATCAGTTATAGCTAGGTGTATGAAATACATACATATTACCATCTACTAATTATTATTCTTACACAGTATATTTTTTGTCTGGCAGCACCCTTTAACCAGGTCAAATTTCTGGTACAGGTAAATGTACTTGGTGGATAAGGTGATCCTGATTCTTGAACGATTGCTTTTAGGTGAATCTGCTGCCTGAACATGGCACACATAGGTCTACACAGAGGAGAGCCAGGGGCAAAGGGTCCGTGGAGAATTGCTGAGAGCCAGTGAAGAGACAGGGGCCCATGTAGAGAGCAGGGCCCATGTGGAAAGCAGGGCAAGAGGATCAAACAGGGCCAGGGGAAGGAACAGGGGGAGAGATAGAAGGGGCAGAGGCAGAATCTGGGAAATATCCCTGGCTGACATGGAGAGGATTGATCATCGTCATCAAGATAGACGTGCACAGGTGGAGGTTTGTAAGCAACATTACACGTCTGATTAGACTAAACCAAATCTAGACCAGATTGTCTACTCATGTCAAGCAGGAAATGAAACAATTTTTATTCTTATTTTTTTTACTCATTAACTTTAGGTTCATCTTGAACAGCTGTTGGAGAGAAAGAGGCATGGTGTCTTGATGACGCTGGAGAACACCAAGAGCACTTTTTGATGTGGTCCATTTCGTGGAGGTGCCTTTTGGTGCACCTGTGTCAGGTGTTGTGAAATGCCAACTGACATTGAGAAGAGGTGCTGTGGTGGGGGGCCAACACCTGCATCAGTGCAATATTGCACATATACACTTACTGCCTGGAGCCTGGAAACCTGAGGAACATCAGGGTCTATAGGAATGATCTGTTTGCCCTGGATCAAATCAAATTTTATTAGTCACATGCGCCGAATACAAAAGGTGTAGACCTTACAGTGAAAAGCTTACTTATGAGCCACTAACCAACAATGCAGTTTAAAAAATACAGATAAGAATAAGAAATAAAAGTAACACGTAATCAAAGAGCAGCAGTAAAATAACAATAGCGAGACTATATACAGGGGGGTACTGGTACAGAGTCAATGTTCGGGGGCACCGGTTAGTTGAGGTAATATGTACATGTAGGTAGAGTTATTAAACTGACTATGCATAGATGATAACAGAGAGTAGCAGCGGTGTAAAGATGCAAATAGTCTGGGTAGCCATTTGATTAGATGTTCAGGAGTCTTATGGCTTGGGGGTCGTAACAAGGAGGAACAGGGAAAATACCATTTGGAGTACAGGCATGCTGCCTACCGGCAGATAATCTGTTGGCAGCATGGCACACTTCGGCAGGGTCACAGAATTGTTATTCCAAGGTCCTGCATGTTGCGCATCAGAGATGCTTTCCCTGACCCTAAAGGCCAGTATAAAGGATTAACTCCGGCTGACTGACCTAAAAAAATTCTGTCCATGTATTTAAAATGTTTGATAAAAATGTTTGTTTTTGTGTGTGTTCACTAACCCTAACCAACTGTTTTAATAAAAACAAACATTAGAGAAAAAGGTTGAATATAGGGTAAGTGCAAAAATATTCATAGTTCAAAACATTTATATGAAACAATCATAGAACAAATAATTTGGACACAAGACAACATTCATGAGTGACAAAGTATTCATCTGGTCTACTTACAGGTGGATTGAGTAGAGGGGACTGTACAATACATTATCAATAACATGAGGTTCTTTACAATTGCTATTCATAAGCAAATGAGGTCTATTTAATTAAGTAGAGTGGATTGTACAATCACATACTGTATAATGGTGGTTATTTGTAATTATTTACAAGAAACTATAGGAACAAATGTTTTGCTATTGGTATTCAGTGTGTATGTCTGCTTATGAGTGCATGCATACATGGGGATTCCAGTCTTTGTACAGTAGCTGTCCAGATCCTGGGGAGAGGGAGAAAAATATACATATAGAAACACCCTGTACGACCATACTCAAAGACAGTTGTCTTTTTTCTCATCTCTCATACCTATCCCCCTGCTGACGTGCCTGAACCAGCTCCAGGATGGGTGGTGGTGGAATGTCAGGGGGAAGGCCAAGATACAATGGGTTACTTGCTACACAAGTCTTGATCTTTGGCATTCCTATGTTGGATGCCAACCTCTGTCTGACCACAACTGCTTGCAGCTCAGGTATGTAACTGTGGGGTTTGGAGTCTTCTTCGCAAGCACTATACATTATAGTTCCTGTAGTAGTTGAAGATACAGAACAGAGAATGGCAAAGAGAGTAATTAGTATTAAAATGTCAAGATACAAGCAATAAAACATGCTGCTGCACTGAACAAGTTCCGTCAGGTTCTGGTTCTGACCAGAGATGTATAGAATATTCTGCATGCCCAGAACGGTCCCATGTCTCATGAGCTGAAAAAAGAGATTGCAGAAATGCTCCATATGCATAAAAAGGTTATTTCTATCAAATGCTGTGCACAAACTTGTTTGCATCCCTGTTAGTAAGCATTTCAGCATGATCATTACACAGGTGCACCTTGTGCTGAGGACAATAAAAGACCACTAAATTGCGCAGTTTTGTCACACAACCCAATGTCACATATCTCAAGTTTTGAGGGAGCGTGCAATTGGCATGCTGACTGCAGGAATGTCCAACACAGCTGTTGCGAGAGAATTGTATGATAATTTCTCTACCAGAAGCCGCCTCCGTCGTTTTAGAGAATTTGGCAGAATACCCAGCCGGCCTCACGATCGCAGCCCAGGACCTCCACATCCTGCTTTTTCACCTGCGAGATCGTCAGAGACCAGCCACCCAGACAGCTGATGAAACTGTGGGTTCACACAACAGAAGAATTTCTGCACAAACTATCAGAAACGTCTCAGGGAAGCTCATCTGCGTGTTTCGTCGTCCACGCAAGTGTCTTGACCTGAATGCAGTTCGGCTTCGTAACAAACTTCATAGGACAAATGCTCACCTTCGATGGCCACTGGCACACTGGAAAAATGTGCTCTTCATGGATGAACAGAGTACCCCACAGTGGGGTTACGGTATGGGCAGGCATCAGCTACGGACAACGAACACAACTGTATTTTACCGATGGCAATTTGAATGCACAGAGATAGTGACGAGATACTGAGGCCCATTGCCATGCCATTCATCCGCCGCCATCACCTCATAGTTCAGCATATTGCATGGCCCATGTACACAATTCCTAGAAGATGAAAATGTCCCAGGTCTTTTATGGCCTGCATATTTATTTATTTATTTTTTAAAGTAGCTGTGACCAACAGATGCATATCTGTATTCCCAGTCCTGTTAAATCCATAGACTAGGGCCTAATTTATTTATTTCAATTGACTGATTTCCTTATATGAACAGTAAACTCTTTGAAATTGTTGCATGTTGCGTTTATATTTTTGTTCACTGTATATAAAATATGACAAATACAATTTACAGTACCTAAAAGCCAGGTATTTGGGGATATCTTTAAACCATCTCTTGTTGAGCACAAATTGAGTCGTGGCCTGCTGAACCGCTCTCCATCCATGATTTTGTGCCAGACTCATGCTGTCATGCTGACAGCTGCCAAAAGCCCTTTCATGTTCCCCTACAACAGTGAAAACCAGAGGTTTTACAACAGTGAAAAACATTTATCAGTAACAATTTATTAACAATACAATAGTCTGCCATATGATTAATCCCTGTAATGACAGTGCTGAAATTACGGTCAAGTACGATACCAGCCATTACAATTATAAATTATCCAATAGTTGGATGTTTATAGTGTCAGTGTTTCACTTACAATGAACTCTTCATATGTCCCAGCCTTCTTACAGGACCACCAAAAGTGGTTGAAAATGTCCTTACTCCTGCTGGACTGTTCACTAACACGGTACCTCGTTTTGTTTATCTGTCGGCCCCAGCCTCGACCTCAGGTCCTAACTGACCCTCTCTGCCCATTCATCGCCATTTACCCGTTGTTGTCTTAGCTCTCCCGATCAACACCTGTGATTGCTTTATGCCTCTCTCTAATGTCAATATGCCTTGTCTACTGCTGTTTCGGATAGTCCTTGTTTTATTTCACTGCAGAGCCCCGAGTCCCACTCAACATGCCTCAGATAGCTCTTTTGTCCCACCCCCCACACATGCGGAGACCTCACCTGGCTAAACTGGTGGCTCCAGAGATGCAACCTCTCTCATCGTCACTCAATGCCTAGCTTTACCTACACTGTACTCACATCCTACCATACCCTTGTCTGTACACTATGCCCTGAATCTATTCTACCACGCCAAGAAACCTGCTCCTTTAATTCTCTGTTCCCAACGCACTAGACGACCAGTTCTTATAGCCTTTAGCCGTACCCTTATCCTACTCCTCCTCTGTTCCTCTGGTGATATAGAGGTTAACCCAGGCCCTGTAGCCCCCAGTACTACACCTATTCCCCAGGCGCTCTCCTTTGTTGACTTCTGTACCGTAAAAGTATTAGTTTCATGAATGTTAACATCAGAAGCCTACTCCCTAAGTTTGTTTTATTCCCTGCTTTAGCACACTCCACCAACCCTGATGTCCTAGCCGTGTCTGAATCCTGGCTTAGGAAGGCCACCAAAAATTCTGAAATGTCCATCCCCAACTACAACATTTCCCAACAAGATAGAACTGGCAAAGGGTGCGGAGATGCAATCTACTGCAGAGATAGCATGCAGAGTTCTGTCATACTATCCAGGTCTGTGCCCAAAGAGAGAGATTCTACTTTTAAAAATCCACCTTTCCAGAAATAAGGCTCTCACTGTTGCAGTTTGTTATAGACCCCCCTCTGTGCCCTGGACACCATGTGTGAATCTATATTCAGAGTTCGTTCTGTTAGGTGACCTAAACTGGGATATGCTTAACACCCCGGCCGTCCTACAATCTAAGGTAGATGCCCTCAATCTCACACAAATTATCAAGGAGCCTATCAGGTACAACCATAAATCCGTAAACATGGGCACCCTCATAGATATCATCCAGACCAACTTGCCCTCTAAATAGACCTCTGCTGTCTTCAACCAGGATCTCAGCGATCACTGCCTCATTGCCTGCGTCCGTAATGGGTCACTGTCAAACGCTCCCTAAAACACTTCAGCGAGCAGGCCTTTCTAATCGACCTGGCCCGGGTATCCTGGAAGGATATTGACCTCATCCCGTCAGTAGAGGATGCCTGGTTGTTCTTTTAAAGTGCTTTCCTCAACTTAAATAAGCATGCCCCATTCAAAAAAAATGTAGAACTAAGAACAGATATAGCCCTTGGTTCACTCCAGACTTGACTGCACTTGACCAGCACAAAAACATCCCGTGGTGCACTGCATTAGCATCAAATAGCCCCTGCGATATGCAACTTTTCAGGGAAGTCAGGAACCAATATACACAGTCAGTTAGGAAAGCAAAGGCTAGCTTTTTCAAAAAGAAATTTGCATCCTGTAGCACTAATTCCAAAACGTTTTGGGACACTAAAGTCCATGGAGAATAAGAGCACCTCCTCCCAGCTGCCCACTGCACAGTGGCTAGGAAACATTGTCACCACCAATAAATCTACGATAATCGAGAATTTCAATAAGCATTTTTCCACGGCTGGCCATGCTTTCCACCTGGCTACCCCTACCCCGGCCAACATCTCAGCACCCCCTGCAGCAACTTGCCCAAGCCCTCCCCCCCTAGCTAATGTTCTGAAAGAGCTGCAAAATCTGGACCCCTACAAATCAGCCGGGCTAGACAATCTGGACCCTCTCTTTCTAAAAATATCCGCCACAATTGTTGCAACCCCTATTACTAGCCTGTTCAACCTCTCTTTCGTATCGTCTGAGATCCCTAAAGATTGGATAGCTTCCACGGTCATCCCCCTCTTCAAAGGGGGAGACACTCTAGACCCAAACTGTTACAGACCTATATCCATCCTGCCCTGCCTTTCTAAAGTCTTCAAAAGCCAAGTTAACAAACAGATCACCGACCATTTCGAATCCCACCGTACCTTCTCCACTATGCAATCTGGTTTCCAAGCTGGTCATGGGTGCACGTCAGCCACGCTCAAAGTCGTAAACGATATCGAAACCACCATCGATAAAAGCCAGTACTGTGCAGCCATCTTCATCGACCTGGCCAAGGCTTTCGACTCTGTCAATCACTACATTCTTATCGGCAGACTCAACAGCCTTGGTTTCTCAAATGACTGCCTCGCCTGGTTCACCAACTACTTCTCAGACAGAGTTCAGTTTGTCAAATCGGAGAGCCTGTTGTCCGGACCTCTGGCAGTCTCTATGGGGGTGCCACAGGGTTCAATTCTTGGGCCGACTCTTTTCTCTGTACACATCAATGTCGCTCTTGCTGCTGGTGATTCTCTGATCCACCTCTACGCAGACGACACCATTCTGTATATATCTGGCCCTTCTTTGGACACTGTTAACAAACCTCCAAACGAGCTTCAATGCCATACAACTCTCCTTCCGTGGCCTCCAACTGCTCTTAAATGCTAGTAAAACTAAATGCATGCTCTTCAACAGATTGCTGCCCACACCCGCCCGACTAGCGTCACTACTCTGGACGGTTCTGACTTAGAATATGTGGACAACTACAAATACCTAGGTGTCTGGCTAGACTGTAAACTCTCCTTCCAGACTCACATTAAGCATCTCCAATCCAAAATTAAATCTAGATTTGGCTTCCTATTTCGCAACAAAGCCTCCTTCACTCATGCTCGAAACATACCCTCGTAAAACTGACTATCCTACCGATCCTTGACTTCAGCGATGTCATTTACAAAATAGCCGCTAACACTCTGTCACGGTGCCATCCATTTTGTCACAAAGCCCCATATACTACCCACCAATGCGACCTGTATGCTCTCGTTGGCAGGCCCTTGCTATATATTTGTCGCCAAACCCACTGGCTCCAGGTCATCTATAACTATTTGCTATGTAAAGCCCTGCCTTATCTCAGCTCACTAATCACCATAGCAACACCCACCCGTAGCACGTGCTCCAGCAGGTATATTTCACTGGTCATCCCCAAAGCCAACACCTCCTTTGACCGCCTTTCCTTCCAGTTCTCTGCTGCCAATGACTGGAACGAATTGCAAAAATCTCTGAAGCTGGAGTCTTATCACCCTCTCTAACTTTAAGCATCAGCTGTCAGAGCAGCTTACCGATCACTGTACCTGTACATAGCCCATCTGTAAATAGCCCACCCAACTAACTCATCCCCATATTTTTGTTGTTGTTGCTCTTTTGCACTCCAGTATCTCTACTTGCACATCATCATCTGCACATCTATCACTCCAGTGTTAATGCTAAATTGTAATTATTTCGCCACTATGGCCTATTTATTGCCTTACCTCCCTAATCTTACTACATTTGCACACACTGTACATAGATTTCTTTATTGTGTTATTGACTGCACGTTTGTTTATCCCATGTGTAACTCTGTGGTTGTTTTTGTTGCACTGCTTTGCTTTATCTTGGCCAGGTCGCAGTTGTAAATGAGAACTCACTCTCAACTGTCCTACCTGGTTAAATAAAGGTGAAATAAAAAAAAATACTCCACTCCAGAAGGATGAGTACTCTGCCTGCTGCCAAGCCTTTTTTAAGAGAATGTTTTAAGGGTTAAGATAATTCTTAATTTCAGTAGAAACGTAAATAAGTAAAGCAAAGTGGGGATTGCATAAATTCCTCAATATAAATAACTTTCAGCATAAATATTTTTGTCCAAGTTCTTTGACCCATGCCACACATCAAGCGAGTGCTTCACCTCTTTGTATCAGCCTGTCTCTGGTTCTGAGGAGAAAAACACGCACATTACAGTGTTTGATGTTTGAGAATTTGAGTCTGTGCAATTACACAATTTGAATTCAATTGATGAAATTACTATTTTTGAATTATTATGAGTTGACAATATTAGAGCCATGTATCATCTTCTGTCTAGTTGTGTTTGTGTATTGTTCAATTCAAAATAAACCTAACTTACTCATTAGGGCAGGGGTGTGGGCATCAGTACACACTTTTCCATTGTCCTTATAAAGCCCCTTTTCTCCATTCTGCAGGAGCTCCGCTCGGTTTCCCTTACATCAATTCTCATGACGGAGGGGATTTCCTTGGTCTCATTCTCCATTGCTGTATAAGAACAGTACTGGGCACAATTTCCAGGATTGTCCATACGACAATCAGCTGAAACACCAAATACGATTTAAAAATGCCTATTGTATTTAATAATGGCAATTTCACACCAGGAAGGCAAGACAAATGTTTTGGTATGCCAGATTTTTCTGGCAATTCTCATAGACTTCATTACGAGGAAGTTTGTCTGATATGGTTTTTACATTTGTTTCACAAACAATGAGAAAATCATGAACTTTTGAAGATGAAGTTGGCTGGGAGTTCCACTTCCACTTCTCTGAAACACAAATAGAAAGTTTTTTCTTCAGGCTTTACTAGTGAACATGTCACTACCAAAGAAGCACCCAAAGTAGGTACGTAGAGCACCCAAAGAAGGTACGTAGAGCACCCAAAGGAGGTTTCTAAACAACTCCCAGTCGTTGCCCTGATGCACACCACACACCCTCTTGCACCCTTCACCAGACAGTGAACTGCTTTCAAATGATGAGTAACAACTCTGTCCACACCCCCTGGTGCCACACTCTTGGCTTCCCGTGTCATCCAACTGTAGCCATCACAAGGTGAATGCACAAACTGCATTTTTAATGCCTTCAGGGACGAAGGGGCCTTTGCAGGGTCCCCAACACTGGTCTACTGACGCTGCCCTCAGTGTACCATACATACAGTTGAAGTCAGAAGTTTGCATACACCTTAGCCAAATACATTTAAAACTCAGCTTTTCACAATTCCTGACATTTAATCCTAGTAAAAATTGCCTATCTTAGGTCAGTTAGGATCACCACTCTATTTTAAGAATGTGAAATGTCAGAATAATAGTAGAGAGAATGATTTATTTCAGCTTTTATTTATTTCATCACATTCCCAGTGGGTCAGAAGTTTACATAAACTCAATTAGTATTTGGTAGCATTGCCTTTAAATTGTGTCAAACTTTTCGGGTAGCCTTCCACAAGCTTCCCACAATAAGTTGGGTGAATTTTGTCTCATTCCTCCTGACAGAGCTGGTGTAACTGAATCAGGTTTGTAGGCCTCCTTGCTCGCACACGCTTTTTCAGATCTGCCCACACATTTTCTATGGGATTGAGGTCAGGGCCACTCAAATACCTTGACTTTGTTGTCCTTAAGCCATTTTTCCACAACTTTGGAAGTATGCTTGGGGTCGTAGTCCATTTGGAAGACCCATTTGTGACAAAGCTTTAACTTCCTGACTGATGTCCTGAGATGTTGCTTCAATATATCCACATAATGTTCCTTCCTCATGATGCCATCAATTTTGCGGAGTGCACCAGTCCCTCCTGCAGCAAAGCACCCCCACAACATGATTCTGCCACCCCCGTGCTTCGCGGTTAGGACGGTGTTCTTCGGCTTGCAAGCCTCCCCCCTTTTCCTCCAAACATAACGATGGTCATTATGGCCAAACAGTTATATTTTTGTTTCATCAGAACAGAGGACATTTCTACAAAAAGTACGATCTTTGTCCCCATGTGCAGATGCAAACCGTAGTCTGGCTTTTTTTATGGCGGTTTTGGAGCAGTGGCTTCTTCCTTGCTGAGTGGCCTTTCAGGTTATGTCGATATAGGACTCGTTTTACTGTGGATATAGATACTTTTGTACCCGTTTCCTCCAGCATCTTCACAAGGTCCTTTGGGGAAGAAGATTGTGTGGATCCATCTGCGTACATAGACAGGGCTCTAACTCCCCTAGCTCCAATGAGATAGCCAGCCTGCCAGCTTAGTGGAGTCTGCCAGCTTAGTGGAGTCTGCCACTAGCACAGTCAGTGGAGTCAGCTCAGCTATCCCCGTTACACTAGTGACCATATTCCCCGCGCATCCCACAAAGGCAGAGGTATTGCTAACATTTACGATAGCAAATTTCAAATCTTTTGAGCTTCTAGTCATGAAATCTATGCAGCCTACTCAATAACTTTTTATAGCAACTGTTAACCTCTAGGGGATCATTGCACGACTTGACCGTTTTGGAGAGCCTGGCGTGCCCAAAGTAAAATGCCTCCCATTCAGGCCCAGAAAATAGGATATGCACATATTTGGTACCATTGGATAGGAAACACTCTGAATTTTGTAAAACTGTTAACCATTTGTCTGTGAGTAAAACAGAACGGATATGGCAGGCAAAACCCAGAGGAATTTCTGTCCTGGAGAAAGTGGTTTTCACAGAGTGCCTCATTTGGAACCCCTCCCTCATAAAAATGCCCATAAAAGGGCATATGAATGCAGTACCTATCGCTTCCTCTGGATGTCNACCATGGATTGTCTTCGTTGGACACTTAGGAAGACCTCAGCAGAAGTTCTTCAACAGGTAATTGATTTGTTTTCGCTGTGAAATGTGTTATGTGTGTGCCAAGCTGGCTAATGAATTCATGGCTATGGGAAAAGTATGTGAGGTGCTACCCTCAAACAATCAAATGTTGTGCTTTCGCCGTAAAGCCTTTTTGAAATCTGACAACGCTGTGATATTGCCAAGAAACAGAGCTTTTGATGAGTATGGAACACTTGTATATTGGTGGATGTTTAATAATTCAACTTTTGGATTTTGAATTTGGCGCCTTGCATTTCACCTGGTAGTGTCGGGAGTGGGGCGCTAGCGCCCCAGTGATCCCTAAGAAGTTTTAACAGGCCTCCTGGGCCGTATACAGCGTTTCTCACTGAGTTCCCTGAATTCCTATCGGACCTTGTAGTCATGGCAGATAATATTCAAATTTTTGGTGACTTTAATATTCATATGGAAAAGTCCACAGACCCACTCCAAAAGGCTTTTGGAGCCATCATCGACTTTTGTCCAACATGTCTCCAGACCTACTCACTGCCACAGTCATACTCTGGACCTAGTTTTGTCCAGTGGAATAAATGTTGTGGATCTTAATGTTTTCCTCATAATGCTGGACTATCGGACCACCATTCTATTACATTTGCAATCGCAACAAATAATCTGCTCAGACCCCAACCAAGGATCATCAAAAGACAGGCTATAAATTCTTAGACAACCAAAAGATTCCTAGATGCCCTTCCAGACTCCCTCCACCTACCCAAGGACGTCAGAAGTACAAAAACCAGTTAACTACCTAACTGAGGAACTCAATTTAACCTTGCACAATACCCTAGATGCAGCCGCACCCCTAAAAACAAAAAACATTTGTCATAAGAAACTAGCTCCCTGGTATACAGAAAATAGCCGAGCTATACAGAAAATACCCGAGCTCTGAAGCAAGCTTCCAATTGAAATTGGAACGGAAATGGCGCTACACCAAACTGGAAGTCTTCCGACTAGCTTGGAAAGACAGTACCGTGCAATATCGAAGAGCCCTCACTGCTGCTCGATCATCCTATTCTTCCAACTTAATTGAGGAAAATAAGAACAATCCAAAATTTATTTTTGATACTGTCGCAAAGCTAACTTAAAAGCAGCATTCCCCAAGAAAGGATGGCTTTCACTACAGCAGTGATAAATTCATGAACTTCTTTGAGGAAAAGATCATGATCATTAGAAAGCAAATTACGGACTCCTCTGTAAATCTTCGTAAGATCAGTTGTCCTGAGTCTTCAGAACTCTGCCAGGATGTAGGATCAAGGGAAACAGTTTTTTAATCCTGTATCTCTTGACACATTCATGAAAATAATCATGGCCTCTAAAACTTCAAGCTGCATACTGGACCCTATTCCAACTAAACAACTGAAAGAGCTGCTTCCTGTGCTTGGCCCTCCTATGTTGAACATAATAAACGTCTCTATCCAGCAGATGTGTTCTCAAGTCACTAAAAGTGGCAGTAATAAATCCTCTCTTGAACAAGCCAAAACTTGACCCAGAAAATATACAAATCTATCCCCCTATATCGAATCTCCCATTCCTCTCAACATTTTTTAAAAAAGCTTTTGCGCAGCAACTCACTGCCTTCCTGAAGACAAACAATGTATACGAAACGCTTCAGTCTGGTTTTAGACCCCATCATAGCACTGAGACTGCACTTGAGAAGGTGGTAACTTACCTTTTGATGGCGTCAGACCGAGGCTCTGCATCTGTCCTCGTGCTCCTAGACCTTAGTGCTGCTTTTGATACCATCGATCACCACATTATTTTGGAGAAATTGGAAACCCAAATTGGTCTACACGTACAAGTTCTGGCCTGGTTTAGATCTTATCTGTCAGAAAGATATCAGTTTGTCTCTGTGGATGGTTTGTCAAATCAACTGTAAATTTCGGTGTTCCACAAGGCTCCGTTTTAGGACCACTGTTGTTTTCACTATATATATATATATATAGATATATATACACACCTCTTGGTGATGTCATTCGGAAACATAATGTTAACTTTCACTGCCATGCGGATGACACACAGCTGTACATTTCGATGAAACATGGTGAAGCGCCAAAATTGCCCTCACTGGAAGCCTGTGTTTCAGACATATGGAAGTGGATGGCGGCAAATTTTCTACTTTAAACTTGGACAAAACAGAGATGCTTGTTCTAGGTCCCAAGAAACAGAGAGATCTTCTGTTGGATCTGACAATTAATCTTGATGGTTGTACAGTCATCTCAAATAAAACCGTGAAGGACCTCTGCGTTACTCTGGACCCTGATCTCTCTTTTGACGAACATATGACTGTTTCAAGGACAGCTTTTTTCCATCTAGGTAACATTGCAAAAATCTGAAACTTTCTGTCCAAAAATGATGCAGAAAAATGTATCCATGCTTTTGTCACTTCTAGGTTAGACTACTGCAATGCTCTACTTTCCGGCTACCCGGATAAAGCACTAAATAAACTTCAGTAAGTGCTAAACACGGCTGCTAGAATTTTGACTAGAACCCCCAAAAAATTATCATATTACTCCAGTGCTAGCCTCTCTACAATTGCTTCCTGTTAAGGCTAGGGCTGATTTCAAGGTTTTACTGCTAACCTAAAAAGCATTACATTGGCTTGCTCCTACCCATCTTTCCGATTTGGTCCTGCCATACATGCCTACACTTACGTTACGGCCACAAGATGAAGGCCTCCTTACTGTCCCTAGAATTTCTAAGCAAACAGCTGGTCTTTATTGAAGACTCATCTCTTCAGTAGGTCCTATGATTGAGTGTAGTCTGGCCCAGGAGCGTGAAGGTGAACGGAAAGGCACTGGAGCAACGAACCGCCCTTGCTGTCTCTGCCTGGTCGGTTCCCCTCTCTCCACTGGGATTCTCTGCCTCAAACCCTATTACAGGGGCAGAGTCACTGGCTTACTGGTGCTCTTGGATGCCGTCCCCAGGAGGGGTGTGTCACTTGAGTGGGTTGAGTCACTGACGTGATCTTCCTGTCCGGGTTGGCGCCCCACCCTTTGGTTGTGCCGTGGCGGAGATCTTTGTGGGCTATACTCGGCCTTGTCTCAGGATGGTAAGTTGTTGGTTGAAGATGTCCCTCTAGTGGTGTGGGGGCTGTGCTTTGGCAAAGTGGGTGGGGTTATATCCTGCCTGTTTGGCCCTGTCTGGGGGTATTGTCAGACGGGGCCACAGTGTCTCCCGACCCCTCCTGTCTCAGCCTCCATTCTTTTTGCTGCAGTAGTTTGTGTCGGGGGGCTAGGGTCAGTCTGTTATATCTGGAGTATTTCTCCTGTCTTATCCGGTGTCCTGTGTGAATTTAAGTATGCTCTCTCTAATTCTCTCTCTCTCTTTTGGAGGACCTGAACCCTAGGACCATGCCTCAGGACTACCTGGCCTGATGACTCCTTGCTGTCCACAGTCCACCTGGCCCTGCTGCTGCTCCAGTTTTAACTGTTCTGCCTGCGGCTATGGAACCCTGACCTGTTCACCGGACGTGCTACCTGTCCCAGACCTGCTGTTTTCAACTCTCTAGAGACAGCAGGAGCGGTAGAGATACTCTGAATGATCGGCTATGAAATGCCAACTGACATTTACTCCTGAGGTGCTGACCTGTTGCACCTTCGACAACCACTGTGATTATTATTATTTGACCCTACTGGTCATCTATGAACATTTGAACATCTTGGCCATGTTCTGTTATAATCTCCACCCGGCACAGCCAGAAGAGGACTGGCCACCCCTCAGAGCCTGGTTCCTCTAGGTTTCTTCCAAAGTTTTGGCCTTTCTAGGGAGTTTTTCCTAGCCACTGTGAATTGCTTGCTGCATCTGCATTGCTTGCTGTTTGGGGTTTTAGGCTGGGTTTCTGTACAGCACTTTGTGACATCAGCTGATGTAAGAAGGGCTTTATAAATACATTTGATTATGTGATTAAATTATTTGATTAAATGATGTGACATGCAGTCATATTCAGGTCCTTATTGGTCAACAAGCTTATTTGACACGTAAAATTGTGTTAGACTGTATCTTGTTTGACACGCAAAGACCCAAACAGTGTTCCATAGAAATCCTGGTTGAGAATGAAACGACTGAACAAATGAACGAAACAGCACAGCAAGTAAGTGAAAGAAATAAGTTCTGATTATGTTTTACTGCTTATGGGGAAATACATAAATGCCAACAAAATAACTTTTTGGTGTGGGTGTGTGTGTGTGTGTGTGTGTGTGTCTCCGCTTAACTAGGCAAGTTAGTTAACCCACTGTTCCCCGGGCACCGAAGACGTGGATGACGATTATGGCAGCCCCCAGCACCTCTGATTCAGAGGGGTTGAGTTAAATGCGGAAGACACATTTCAGTTGAATGCATTCAGTTGTACAACTGGAACCAACCTGATAGCTGTGTTAACCATCCTACTTCACTTCGCATATCATGATATCTGAAGTGAAATAGAAAGGTGAATCGGGTTGGTTCCACCATGCTAATCATAACCATCGTCGATGATGCAATCAGTGCTCTGTGTGTATTTGTGTGTGACCGATCAGTATCTTTGAGAGGCCATGAGCTGATCTACGCCTCCATGTCCATCAATGGGGCGCTGGCAAAGACCTTACCTCCAGCCCCACCCCTTGCCTGCTCACCAACGATCATGGATGGGGAGACAAGAATTAGGAAGGTTAAGTCTGGCCTGGGGCTGTAGCAGTAACAGAATTTCATTAGCCAGTGATTTAAGCAAATAACTGTCAGCCGCACGGTGATTGACCGATAATTAGCATGGCCTACAAGCCACTGATGCAGACCCATCGAACATCTACATTTTAAACAGTCTAATAAATCCATGTAATATAGACTACACCGTCACAAATCCATGAATTATTTTAGACAGGTCTAAAGAAACATGATATGAAGAAAATGTAGAATAGCATACAGAGTTGTCCTTATGTTAGGCCATGATCTGGCTATGCTATATGGCTGTGGGCTACACTAGTTCATTTAGCAGACATGACTTGCTTAGAATTCCATGGCATTATTTAAAAGAAATTGTATGATTAATACAATTGAACAAAGCTGAATAAAATAGAAAGGATATTTTCTCCAAATGATTTGAGGCTGTGCGCACATGCGGCTATTCTGTGTTGAGCGGTTAACTTCTTAGGGAGCGGCTCCCGAGGTGACGGTTTTGGAGAGTCTTGCGTGCCCAAAGTAAAATGCCTCCCACTCAGGCCCAGAAAATAGGATATGCACATAATTAGTACTATTGGATAGGAAACACTCTGAATTTTCTAAAAGTGTTAATATAATGTCCGTGAGTATAACAGAACGGATATAGCAGGCGAAAACCCGAGGAATTTCTGTCCTGGAAAAAGTGTTTTTGACACATTGCCTCATTTTGAACCCCTCTATTGAAAACAGCCATTTCTGGGAGTAAGATTGCAGTACCTATTGCTTCCACTGGATGTCAACGGTCTCTAGACAGTGTTTGATGATGTTAGGTTGCTCTGGATTGTAACAGAAGAAGAATTTCGAACTGGTCATCGGATGTAAACAGAAGATGAAGCGCGTTCACGGGCTCGCGCGCGCTGTGGTTTTTTCCTTTCCTATCGTCCAGTTTATAATCCGGTTGAAATATTATAGTAAATATACATAAAAGTGTTCCTAAGGATACATTATCAATGATGTTTGATTGTTCTTGGACAAGTGTATAGGTATAGGTTGAACGCGTTCTCTTCACGGTTCAATGGGCGAGTGGACGCTGTATTTTATGAACATAATGCGCCAACCAAACGGAGATTTATGGATATAATAAATGACTTTTCCTAACAAAAGAACCATTGGATGTCTTCGTTGGACACTTGGGAAGCCCTCAGCAGAAGTTCTTCAAAAGGTAAGGGATTTGTTTTCGCTGTGAAATGTGTTTTGTGTGAACCGCGATGGTTTAGCGCCTCACCACTCTGTAAGTAGTTAGTAGGTTTTCGCCTGCTATATCACTTCTGTTATACTCACATACATTATTTTAACACTCTTACAAACTTCAGAGTGTTTCCTATCCAATAGTACTAATTATGTGCATATCCTATTTTCTGGGCCTGAGTGGCATGCATTTTACTTTGGGCACGCCAGACTCTCCAAAACAGTCACCTCGGGAGCCGCTCCCTAAGAAGTTAACAAAGAAATAGGTAATCCTATATGCTTTATTTAGTTATTAATGTAACTTTAGTTGTTCAACAAAATGTTGGGCTATTTGTTTTGATTTTTAATACTTCTAAGGCTGCATGATGCGACTAAGGATGATTTGAAAAAGGTTGCTTGAAAGGCAGGTCATTCACAATTTGAGAAGCACATGACAATGCTTCGAATTTCCCGGCAGTATCCCCTTTCTATGGTCATAATGCACCCCCATAATGCACCCTTTTGCAGCCCTTCTCCCTAAGTGCTGCCTGCTCCGAAGCACTTCTCACTCACATTGTTCTCCATCATGTGATCAGGTCTTACTCACAGGCTACATGTGAAGACCGACACATCAGGGACGAAACTGTGCACATCCTTATCCAATTCCGAGGTGCATATTGAAGATATTGGCAGAAATGTCAACATTTACTTAATCAGCCAACAGGATGAATAGGCCTAACGAACAGCAAAACCACTAGCCTATGTCAATCTACTATCCCCCACAGTACAAAAGTCAACCTATTCTATTCTGTGCGAGAAATAAATATTCCAAAACATAGTCGTGGGACGCGATAGATCCCAAATTAATACAACCACTAGCATCAAAAAAAACTTTTTACGTAATGTTGATAAACTATTAGGCTATTTCTTCACATTATAAGCGCAGCAATGTGAATACGCCCCTTGTAAAGCAGTTTAATGTGCTTAATTGTTATTTGGCCACAAACCTTATTTAACCTTTACTTAACTAGGCAAGTCAGTTGTGGTGTGCAACTATGATTTTAAAAAATACCTAGAAAAAAAAGCTGTTTGACTTAAGGTGGGCATCATTCACAAGTGATATATAATTCACAAGTGATAGGCTAATATTGTCACCCATCACACTATTCTTTATTTAATCTCGTCTTTACATATACTAAATAATGTGTGACATTTGTTTTGATTTAATATGGACCACTATCATGCACCTGTTTCAAAACAGGGGCAGGGGGAAAAATGCATGTCATCTATGTACTTAAATAGTGACTGAAGGACACTTTTCCTGTGGTTAATTTTCATGCCAACCAGGCAGGCCATACTCCTGTTGTAAAAATAAACAATGTGCTTAATATTAGGAAAGTTGAGAAATATAGTAGGCCTAGCCTATAGAAAGCTGATGGGATCTTCCTCCTTTTAAGAGGCCATCACTCTTATTTCACTCAATTGCATAGCCTATAGAAATGTTGCGCAACATGAGCTCTCGTGAAGTGTTTGATTAGATTTTCGATTACATTTGCATTGATGTCAGAGTGATTAGAGCGACAATAGAGTGCTGAGTACCAGGCAGTTAGCAAGTTTGGTAGGCTACTAATGACCATCAGCAGCAGCAAAGCTTGGAGAAGCCTAATTACCGTGACTCAACAGTCACATGTAATTTGACTGCCTTCATGACTTGTGACCGCCGGTGTGGCAGAAATAAGGTTACCGCAACAGCCCTAGTCTGTTACAATTTCAACATTGTATATGTTTGTCAGATATCACCTATTCTATAACTTCCATTGGTAATAGAACAGTAACTGTATGTGTTCACAGATGCATCTATGGAGCCAACAATTGGAAACATGCAAGATGATGTGATGGAGTCATGACCGACAGACAGGCTTGATACTGATGTCTCTGAATTGAGAGAGATCTGTCACTAGGCACAAACATTTTACTAGACAACTTTTACTTGTATTATATACTTTTTTCTGAATGGTATCAGTCAATATGGGGAGAGAGAAACCATTTGCATTCTGCACCAGGATCAGGGAACTCCTGTTGTATAGGGGACACCAAACAGGAAGGTATGACGACAGACATTTGCCAAGGTAGCCCCATTACCACCAGACAAACTGCCGATAGGCAGAGTATCTGTATCAGCTGGGAATGACAATGAAAGGTGAACATTGTTATATCAGCAGAACAATGATTCTATTATGTAAAGGGTTGTTTATTCTACATGGAACTGTTACATTTGAAAGTGATCAAAACACTTTAGAATATCTACATAAAGTCAGTAATTGGCCTATTCAAAGTTTCCACCGGCATCTCACCATACATTTGCCTGTAGTTATTGAACTCAACCTGCAGGAGGCGTTATGAATGATTGGGAAGAAACAGCCGCAGGCAAGGTTCTTACCGATGGGTATGTCTTGGTGGTAAGGACACCCCCAAGAAACATCCACATCAAACCACACCCCCAAGCAAACTAACATTTGGCTTCCGTCATGGCTGCCAGCATTTCATGAGGAACAAGTCTTCCCCCAAAAAAACACTAGGCCAAATCAGCGAGTGCAGTTCCGCTTTAATTGGCGCATTTCAAACTATTGTTTTGTGAAGCGCAGCCGGAAACTAGTTATGTACGATGAGTGGCGGGGGTCGATAAAGCAGAATTGGAGGATCCTCCATCATCGTTTAAATCTCCAATTTGGTTACATTTTGGCTTCCCAGTGGAAGCTAAAATGGATTGAACTTCGTAGGAAATTAACTAAATGTTATGAATTAATTTGAACATTTATTTTGCCCAGCTGATAACAGGTTTAGACAGTATTGCAAATGTATAAAAAAAATACGAAATACCTTATTTACATAAGTATTCAGACCCCTTGCTAGAAGACTCGAAATTGAGTTCAGATGCATCCTATTTCCATTGATCATCCTTGAGATGTTTCTACAACCTGATTGGAGTCCACCTGTGGTAAATTCTATTGACTGGACATGATATGGAAAGGCACACAGCAGTCTGTATAAGGTGCATGTCAGAGCAAAAACCAAGCCATGAGGTTTAAGGAATTGTCCGTAGAGCTCCGAGACAGGATAATGTCCAGACACAGATCTGGGGAAGGGTACAAAAAACTTTCTGCAGCATTGAAGGTTCCCAAGAACACAATGGCTTCCATCATTCTTAAAATGTCAGTTTGGAACCAACAAGACTCTTCCTAGAACTGGCCGCCAGGCCAAAATGAGCAATTGCGGGAGAAGGGCCTTGGTTAGGAAGATGAACAAGAACCCCAAGGTCCTCTGACAGAGATCCAGAGTTCCTCTGTGGAGATGGGAGAAATTTCCAAAATGACAACCATCTCTGCAGCACTCCACTAATCAGGCCTTTATGGTAGTGTGGTCAGACGGAAGCCACTCAGTAAAAAAAGGCACATGACAGCATGCTTGGAGTTTGCCAAAAAGGCACCTAAAGGACTCGCAGACCATGAGAAACAAGATTCTCCGGTCTGGTGAAACCAATGTTGAACTCTTTGGCCTGAATGCCAAGCGTCACGTCTGGAGGAAACCTGGCAACATCCCTAAGGTGAAGCATTGTGGGGCGGCAGGTAGCCTAGTGGTTAGAGCGTTGGAGTAGTAACCGAAAGGTTGCAAGATCAAATCCCCGAGCTGACAAGGTAAAAATCTGTCGTTCTACCCCTGAACAAGGCAGTTAACCCACTGTTCCTAGGCAGTCATTGAAAATAAGAATTTGTTCTTAACCGATTTGCCTAGTTAAATGAAGGTAAAAAAAATTGTGGTGGTGGCATGCTGTGGGGATGTTTTTCAATGGCAGGGACTGGGAGACTCGTCAGGATCGAGGCAAAGATGAACAGAGCAAAGTACAGAGAGATCCTTGATAAAAACCTGCTCCAGAGCGCTCAGGACCTCAGACTGGGACTAAGGTTCACCTTCCAACAGGACAAGCACACAGCCAAGACAATGCAGGAGTGGCTTCTGGACAAGTCTCTGAATGTCCTTGAGTGGCCCAGACTTGGACCTGTTCAAACATCTCTGGAGAGAAAATAGCTGTGCAACAACGCAGAGAGGAATGAGAGAAACTCCCCAAATACAGGTGTGCCAAGCTTGTAGCGTTATAACCAACAAGTCAAGGCTGTAATCGCTGCAAAAGGTGCTTTAACAAAGTACTGAGTAAAGGGTCTGAATACTTATGGAAATGTGATTTCTATTTTTTTATAGATTTGAAAAAATGTCTAAAAAGCTGTTTTTGCTTGGTCATTATGGGATATTGGTGTGTAGATTGTTCCCTCATCAATTTAATACATTTTAGAATACGGTGGTAATGTAAAAAAATGTGGACAAGGGGTCTGAATACTTTCCGAATGCTCATGATATATTCCTGGGTTGGTTTCACATCTTTTGCCTAAACTAAAATGTACTACAGTAACTGTCGGGGCCAGCCACATTGGCGGGTAGTCAGGGCTCCACAGCGCGAGCTATTCACTCCCTTGCTGGGGGCTAGGCAAACGTGAAGAGCTGAGTGAAAGATGCATTTTTAAAAGCGCTAAGCACAGGCATAAAAGTAGGTATAAATTTACTTGAAACTAAATTCTACTGAAATGAGACGGTCCTTGTGTTTCTTAGCTATTTACATTGTTTTGCTCACAAGCTACGTTGTTTTTCTATGTTTGAGTTTCAACTGCTGGGGAAGAAAAGACAATGAGTCTACTAGTCAGATTCAGTCAAAAGGCACAAACAACTTGAGTCGCGTTACCACAGTAACCCCCAAAGGTGGTTTTGCAAGAAATTTAAAAAAAAATGATTTCGGCACAAATGAAAATGTGGCACTGACTCGCCCATGGAAAGATATTTCAGCATTGTCTCAATGAAGAGTTCGATTTCAACTAGCCATGTGCAACACGCACGCGGAAGAGCAATATCTACCATCGTAGTACGGATGAAGTAAAGCTAACTGAAGCTGGTTAGCTTTAAAAGAAAACTGAGTAGATCTAGCTTGCTTCGCACGATACACCTCCAGAGACAGTCTGTAAATTGACAAAATAAATAAACTAAGTGTAGGTCCATTATCATTTCTACACAGTTTCAATTTGGTTTTAGTCATTTAAATGTATATTGAGTTCGCCCACAACCCCCTCAAAAAAAAAGAATTACTCTCAAACCATTGTCAAATATGATCTACTGTCAAATAGATTGGAATAGTATAGGAAATTGTGTGTGCTCTACTCACTCATTCTAACTATCTGCAACATGCAGTTCCAGATACAGCCCTGACATTTGTTAAAGGCAGCCATTCCAATAGTTTCAGAAAAGTAACTCACTTCCTGAGCTCTGTATTAAAATGTTTTTTTAAGTAGTCACTTCCTGAGATCTGTATTCCAAAATATTTTGGAAAAAAGTAGTACTTTTTGGGGATCTGTGTATTCAAACAGTTGTACTCACCTCCAAAGTAAGTACGTTTCCCCAAAAATGGTTTTACTTTCCACAAAGCATATTTAAAACTATAATTATCCCAGGTCTGGAGCAAACTGCTTTCCCTCCTGCGTGTGAATGTGCATGTCTCACTCTGCCTCAAAAAACAGCCCCTCAAACACAACACAGCTAAAGTGGAGTATGGAGGCCTTGAGTAAGAATGTATGTATAAGCTAATCACATGTTTATGGTGATGCGAAACATATTAGTAATCTCCACATTAACATCTGTAAATAAATGATGTTGCCACATTGGTTTAAAAAATATATATATTTCTACTATATTGGCATCTAAAATGAAAACACAAAGCAGAGCTGACTCTTTGGTCCTATAAAAAGCTGCTGTATATGAACTCAGCAAAAAAAGAAACGTCCTCACTGTCAACTGCGTTAATTTTCAGCAAACTTAACGTGTAAATATTGCATGAATAACAACTGAGACAAACTGAAAAGTTCCACAGACATGTGACTAACAGAAATGGAATAATGTGTCCCTGAACAAAGGGGGGGGTCAAAATCAAAAGTAACTGTCAGTATCTGGTGTGGCCACCAGCTGCATTAAGTACTGCAGTGCATCTCCTCCTCATGGACTGCACCAGATTTGCCAGTTCTTGCTGTGAGATGTTACCCCACTCTTCCACCAAGGCACCTGCAAGTTCCCAGACATTTCTGGGGGGAATGGCCCTAGCCCTCATCCTCTGATCCAACAGGTCCCAGACGTGCTCAATGGGATTGAGATCCGGGCTCTTCGCTGGCCATGGCAGAACACTGACATTCCTGTCTTGCAGGAAATCACGCACAGAACAGGCAGTATGGCTGGTGGCATTGTCATGCTGGAGGGTCATGTCAGGATGAGCCTGCAGGAAGGGTACCACGAGGGAGGAGGATGTCCTCCCTGTAACGCACAGCATTGATATTGCTTGCAATGACAACAAGCTCAGTCTGATGATGCTGTGACACACCGCCCTAGACCATGGCAGACCCTCCCCCTCCAAATCTATCCCGCTCCAGAGTACAGGCCTCGGTGTAACGCTCATTCCTTCGATGACACGAATCCGATCATCACCCCTAGTGAGACAAAACCGTGACTCGTCAGTGAAGATCACTTTTTGCCAGTCCTGTCTGGTCCAACGACGGTGGGTTTGTGCCCATAGGCAACGTCGTTGCCAGTGATGTCTGGTAAGGACCTGCCTTACAACAGGCCTACAAGTCCTCAGTCCAGCCTCTCTCAGCCTATTGCAGACAGTCTGAGCACTGATGGAAGGATTGTGCGTTCCTGGTGTAACTCAGGCAGTTGTTGTTGCCATCCTGTACCTGTCCCGCAGGTGTGGTGTTCGGATGTACCGATCCTGTGCAGGTGTTGTTACACGTGGTCTGCCACTGCGAGGAACGATCAGCTGTCCGTCCTGTCTCCCTGTAGCTCTGTCTTAGGCGTCTCACAGTACGGACATTGCAATTCATTGTCCTGGCCACATCGGCAGTCCTCATGCCTCCTTACTGCATGCCTGAGGCACATTCACGCAGATGAGCAGGGACCCTGGGCATCTTTCTTTTGGTGTTTTTCAGAGTCAGTAGAAAGGCCTCTTTAGTGTCCTAAGTTTTCATAACTGTGACCTTAATTGCCTACCGTCTGTAAACTGTTAGTGTCTTAACGACCGTTCCACAGGTGCATGTTCATTAATTGTTTATGGTTCATTGAACAAGCATGGGAAACAGTGTTTAAACCCTTTACAATGAAGATCTGTAAAGTTATTTGGATTTTTACAAATTATCTTTGAAAGACAGGGAAGTGACTTATTTTGCTGAGTTTAGAATATTGTGTGCTATAGCTTGGAATATAAAGAAACGTGACTCTGGATGACAACATAATGAGGTTTGTTTCCAACATTAGGGCTGTTTTCCTGAAGAAGTTAAATTAGCTTTGTGTTTTGTTTTCTTGCCATGCTACTAACAAATATTGCAATACTGGTATCATCCCGGCCATAATATTTTACCAGCCTGAATCTTTGACCAGATTCTATGCATCAACAAGACATGAGGAAGACTAAATAACAAGCCACACTGGTACTGAAACTACAAAAACTATTTTTCCCCTCATTACTCTGGCATTAGTGACTGCATTGTGCAGTAAAACTCAACAACAGCACAGTGTGAGATACATTTTTTTAAAGAGAACATTTAAAACAGCCCTTTTTATTGTGAAATATTTGACCATTTTCCAACCATCTATATTTAAGCAATAAGGCCTAAGTGGGTGTGGCATATGGCCAATATACCACGGCTAAAGGCTGTTCTTATGCACAACACGGAGTGCCTGGATACAGCCCTTAGCTATTGGCCATGTACCGCAACACCCTGAGGTGCCTTATTGCTAGTATAAGTTGTTACAAATGTTATTAGAACAGTAAAAATAAATGTTTTGTCATACCCGAATGGTATACGGTCTGATATACAACGGCTTTCAGCCAACCAGCATTCCGGGCTTGAACCACATAGTTAATAATAATCATTATAAAACTGGGTGGTTCGAGCCCTGAATGTTGATTGGCTAAAAGCCATGGTATATCTGACCGTATACCACGGGTATATCAGACCATATACCACCATTTTTACTGCGTAACACATAAGAACAGCCCTTAGCTGGCCACCCCCCGTGCCGTATTGCTTAATTACAAAACAGTAGCCTGTACACTGAACGGACTGACACTGACAAACAAGAAAAGCATGATGACTCCAAAAGCCATGTCATCGTGACAGCATTACAATTGTTTTTTTATAAGTGGGTGGCTAAATTCCAGGTTACATCTAGGAGCACATGTTGGTCTTGTTTTATGTTCATATCAACAAGGACACAAAACAAGTTGCACATTCGCTTACAGCTTCCAGTAGTGATTGTTCCAAAACAATGGCTAACTGGTTATCAACATATTGGCTAGTCCACACACCTTTGCTCCAATATGTGCATGATGCATAACTGAAGATCCATGTACAGTATTTATAAAGAACAATCAGTTAGCAAGGTCCAATGTAACAGTTAGCCTAGTCCTCAATGAAAATCTGGGGTGTATTCTCTAGGAACCAAATGTAAGCAAACGGGCCGAAACAGTAAAGGAGCTACCTGAACTTGTCCAATAAGAAACTAGTTTGTCGCAAAATGTATTATATGGTTTGCACTAATGAATACAGCCCTAGACCATTTGGTGGTCACAGCAACTCATATTCCCAAACAGATTAAACATTACCTTGATTCTCCACTGCTCTTGTTCACGCTCTCTTCTTCACTTCGCTCAGCCATGTCCGAGTCCCAAATATATACACTTCAGAGAAAAAATTATGAACCAAGATGCTCTGGTTTACGTGTTGGATGCAGTTCACCTGTAAAATGAAAAGCACAAACTAAGTAAAAATACAAAACCGATTTAGAGCGATGCATATTTCTGAGTACAGTAGTCTATACAACCTTGCTAGCCAAGCTGTCAATAGTGCTCAGAATAATATTTCATAGCTGCATGTGTTCTAGATTCGCAACTTGGTTACAAACTGAGGAACAGACAATTAGACTAACAAATCCGTTCATTGTTTTATCTTAAAGTTGATATCAACGTCTTATGGTTATGGAGTGACTACTTGCTAGTGTATGTATTCCCTGAACTGCTTCCCAGGTAGGCTAGAAGAAAAACAACATTCTATAAAACCGGTCTACTTGTTATAGTTAACTAGTTTACTCGTCATTGAAAAGAAACGTGTTTGTTTAGCCTTACACATATTTTAGTTTAGTACCATAGCTAAATTGAACTACAGAGCCAAATAGCTACGGTAGCTAACGATACAGACATTCTGCTGTTTTCCATCCCTGTCACTTTAGCTAGATTGCTAGCTCTGAATGCAAAAGTCAGGGGTAAATTAGCAAGCAAAGCGCTTTCCCGACTTCACATGCCTGTTGTGCTAGTTCCACGCCTCCAGTCCTGGACAATGCTCCGCACTCAGGCATCTTTCGCAGGACGCTCGGGTAAGATAGCACGCCTGCAGGTATTCTTCTCTCGCTTACACCGACAACCACAATTGAGGCCAATAGCAAACCACGCTCTGTGCAGAAGACATTTCTTTTGGAAATGTTTAACTGCATTTAGTGCATAATTCCAGCAGCTAGCTGGCTATTGGTGATACTTGCATCAAGTTCACTGCCGATGGTAACTACCCAGCCGCATAACTAGCTAGTATGTACCAAGCCGTCGTGAGCTAGCTAGCTTCATATCCATATTTTTCTGTATCCCCGAAAGTTTGTTTGCTAACAAACCTAGCTAACGTTAAATAGCAAACGGCAGTAAATACCACTACTATTTAGATAGCACACTGGCCTGGAAATAGAGGAAAAGCTACTGTGAACCACGTAAAACATATCTAGTTAGTTAGGGACGTTCAGCAAAATAATCTCCGCATGTGGCCCATATGTATACTTTGTTTTTATGTGGCCTTTGATTGAGCTAGCTAGCTTACCGTTATTAACTTAACACATTTTAGCAAACAAATTAGTTAACGTTAGCCAACAAGTTATATTAGCTATCTAGGCTAACATACCGCATGGGGAAAGTGTTTGGCAGGTTTGTACATAACTTGTAGCCAAATGTGATTGTACCATTGTTTCTGACCGTGATCTGGTCCATATAGCTATCCATAATCCAAATACCTCGAACACATTCACATACAAATCATGTTTTATAATCATCCCCGCACTCCCAAGCTAGTTCCCTTTTATCCCATTAATCGGGTTAATGTTCCCACACAGGTCATTGCTCCATGTTGCATCGTTTTATTCCGTTAGACAGGAGGCCACCTGTATGTAACGTTAAATAGCCAATCATACCGCGGGGGGTAGTGTCATTCAGCTGGAGGAACACCGCTTGTGGATCTGTGCAAAACTGCTACAGTAAATACGGGGCATAGAGGCATCTCAATGTTTCCAAATCCAACTGAAAGCATTTGACGTTTCTAAACGTTAACACAGCGTTGGAATTGTAGTTCACATGGATGCAACAGTGGGCGAATGTAATCACTGAAAACCGTAGTTAGCTAACTACATACGGAGAAGGGTTTGAGTGTCAGTACCCTCGTTACTAATATTACATTAGCTAGCAAGAGCGTTTGTCATTTCCTAAAATCTAGCTAGGTGACGTTCTTTGCTTTCTATTTAGTTAGGACTAAACTAGCTAAGGAATCATACCCATACAAATGCATCCTTTATAGCAAAACAAATTAAGTGTTTAGCCTTTTGGGCTACCTTGATAGCTACAGCGAACTGCCAGTCTGACTATGCCGTCCGACTTCAATGGTCCTTTTCTCTTATTTTCTTTGGCGAGCACTAACGATAGCTAGCTCCCGGAGAGCAGCCCCAACCGATCTTAAGGGAACTCGAGATCAGTTTCTTGATTTCTTCCTCCAGATTCGTAAAATAGGTGTCCCCTTTAATTTCCGATATGAATTAGAAACAAAGTATTGTTTAATCGATTGCAGATAGCATTTCTGCTGAGGGTCCAACTGCACAGCCATGGAATGACACCGACGAGTTCACCTGTGTGAAGCTAGCCACAATAAGGATTAAGCACAATGGTGGAACTTGCTGTTCGTCTTCAAAATAAAAGTCCCAATTTAAACCTCCAAACAGATACAAATAGTGGAATAATGCCATATTTGGACTAGTTACGCTAAAGAAATTTGGAATCTTATATAACTTTATTTGACAAACCAACAAATAAAAATAAAAAAAATAATAAAAGGGTAAAATCCAACTGTGGATGTATTAGACTGCATAATTGCATCGGGGGCATACATATGCACTGTACAGCCAAATATTTGGTAAAACTAACCCAAGATCGACCATAGCCTGTCGTTTCCAATGGGCACACATTCCCCATAGTGGGCAGAACAAGCAAGGAGATGGGCAGAGCCAAGCATGAGATAGCTGGCTGCTGGAGAGAGAGGTCATGAGCAGATGAGCTCCTGCATTTTTTTCAGCAAACCTACAACCTAATTTGACAAAATTACCTGGAAGGATTAATACACCATCCAACCGGGAACTGAGACACACCAGACAGACCAGATACAACTGCAATTAGCACTGAGGTGTGAAATGAGAGGTGTCAAAGCCTTTGAGCCCAACAAATGGCAGGCTACCCCACCCAAATCCAGAGGCCTTGAAGCCACATCCCGCTGTTCAGAGACCATCCACTGGCATTTTCTACAAGAAATCTGCCTCCAGAAATAAAAGCTTCTCCCAAGTGGATGTGACACCTACTCCCGTTGCCTGCTGCACTGCTGCTTGGATTCCACCTGGCGATCTGTTCACCGTCTGCCCTGGTTGTCTCCCCCTGTCTGGTACAGGTACCCCCACCTCACTCCCCCCTCTCTCCCAAGCTTTCGCTCGCCTCCAACACACAGGCAATGTTGGAGCGAGTGACTTTGAACTTACAATGGCTAGCCCCAAGTCATTATATATTTTTTTCTTGTGCATTTTGCCATTTGTTTCATGACTCCTGCATGCTTTGTTGACTATGAACTTTCTTGTTTACCCAACCGTGGGACAGACTGTTTGTTCCTACACTCGGGATTCTGACTCTCTATTGGTTACACAGACTCTTGGCCTCCCATCCTATTCTAACCACCTCTCGCCGGCTTTGTATTCATGTTACCTGATGAAATTGCTGTATAATATGATCTTGTTGCATCTAATGCACATTCAAATGTCATAAATCAACACTGCAGAGCTCTCCCTGTCCTCTGCCGTGCCTTGATTGTATTACTGTTGATGATATATGGAAATGTGCATGTACACCCTGGCCCATCTACTGTTGCTAGCCCCAATTCTGAAATGCTCTGATATCTGTTGTCATGACGTTGGCCTGTTGGTGAGGTTTATGACTCCCATAAATACCTTTCCCCCTTTCCTCTCTCTACTCTATAGAGTTGACTCATGGAAATCCCTTTGTTAACATAGAGAGAGTCTGGTAACATCAAAATAGTGGGGAAAGGAACCATATTTCGGTAATCCAACCAGCTGAAAATATGCGTTGGTACTTAATGAATATGATGTCAGATCAGTTGGCGTCTGAGACATTATTACTGTGGATAGGACGACATAAACTGTATCTTGGAAAGTCCACACATTCTAGTTATCAGATTCACATGGAATTGTTGTGCAATTTAAATGTTTAAATATGAAACTATTTGTGAAAAGATTAAATGTAATTTTAGCTCCTAAATGAGAGTGATTTTCATAGAGTAAAAAGTCTGCTCACACCGTGGCCCCGCCCAAGTGAACAGACATTGGTTGTAAACTATGAAAAACGCCCCTCTCTCCCACTACTATATAAGCCCGTTGACGAAAATTCAACTTTGTGTTCCAAGGACGTGAGGACGACGGTCCATACGTTAAAAGGGCTAAGATCAAACTACAGAACTAAACCAACTTCAGCATGAGCTTAAAGTATGTCAACTTCGTATGAACTTTGAACTCTTATTCACTAAATAAGTGATACCTCCTAGCCGCTGAGTGAGCTGCCGCAGCTGTAAATGTGGGCTAGGAAAGGATGGACAAAGTATCTCTTCTGCCAAACACCCAACGGTACTACAACGCATCCATTCTACCAGACATTCTACAAAGGACAAGAGATCTCTGCTGGGCAACCCAGCCTTCCATCTACGACCAATCTATCGAAGCGCAGCTCAGAGTAAATATGTCTTGCATTTTCCTTTTCCAAATGGGCGGTTATTTAGAATGCATAAGATTCTGTATTTACGATAGCATAGCTTTCCCCTTTGTCCTTCAGTTTTCCCGCGCTTTCATTGAAGCCCCTCTCTTTGTGTAACTAGCCGTCAAATCGGTTCCGTCCACCAGGGACGTTCTTCATGTATGATCCATTCTGTGTATATGTAACTCTGTGTGATTTATTTAGGTATTTAGTAAATAAATAATTAAACCAAATTTTGTATTGCTGATTCAACTTGGTAGTCAGGGTTTGTGAAGATAACCAAGAATTCTACGATGTTCAGATGAGACTGAAATAAGGTGATGATTAATGATTGACTGCTACTGATGTAAAAGATTACTAGGTCTTTAAGAGTTTATTCTGAAGAAAACAGCTCTATAAACATTATTTCGTGGTGCCCCGACTTTATAGTTAATTACATTTACATGATTAATTTAATCAGGTAATATTAATTACAGAGATGATTTTATAGAATAGCATGTCATATCACTTAATCCGACATAGCCAAAGACACAACACTGTTTCACTGATTTCTGCTCTCGTAAAAGCCTGGGTTTTCTGCAGGTTAACACTAGAAGCTTATTACCTAAAATGGATCAATTGAAAGTGTGGGTTCACAGCTCCAATCCAGATGTGTTGGTCATTACTGAGATGTGGTTAAGGAAGAGTGTTTTGAATGCTGATGTTAACCTTTCTGGTTATAAAAATTTTCAGCAAGATAGATCTTCCAAAGGTGGGGGAGTGGCACTCTTTACCAAGGATCACTTTCAGTGCTTTGTTGTCTCCACCAAGTCTGTCCCCAAACAATTTTATTTGATGGTTTTAAGCCTTAAACTTTCAAATAGCTCTTCGTTGACTGTTGCTGGGTGTTATTGTCCTCCAGCAGCACCGGCCTGTACCCTACCTGCCCTAAACTCTCTCCTGGCCCCTTACATGAAGTCTGAATTTGTCCTGCTAGGTGACATAAACTGGGACATGCTTACACCACCTGACTAAGTCCAAAAGCAATGGGAGTCCCTAAATCTTTCTCAGATCATTACCAATCCCACAAGGTATTACTCCAAACACCCAGAAAGGGCTACTCTCCTCGATGTTATCCTCACAAATAATCCTGATAGTTATCAGTCTGGTGTTTTCTGTAATGACATTAGTGATCACCTGTTTTACAGCATGTGTTCGTAATACCTGCTCAGTGAAACGACCTGTTCTGATTTGTCATAGACGCTTGCTAAAAAACGTTAATGAGCAAGCCTTTTTTCATGACCTGGCCTCTGTAAACTGGTATATAATCAGCTTGGACCTTCTTTTTTACATTTTCAGTGATATTGTTAACAAACACACCCCCATAAAGAAAATGAGAATTAAAAACCGGTTCAGCCCCTGGTTCGACCGTGATCTTGCGGAGTTACTCCACCTCAAGAATTGCATTTGGCGAAAGGCTCGGCACATGCATACTCAGGTTGACTGGTTCTCGTTCAGGCAAATGAGAAATAAGTGCACTCAGGCTATCTGGAAGGCCAAAGTTAGTTACTTTAAGGAGCAGTTCTCTCTCTGTGGGCCTAACCCCAAGAAGTTCTGGAAAACGGTTAAAGACCTGGAGAATAAACCCTCCTCCTCACAGCTGCCCATGTCCCTTAATGTTGATGATGTGGTTGTTACTGACAAGAAGCACATGGCTGAGCTTTTTAATCACCATTAAGTCAGGATTCCTATTTGACACAGCCATGCCTCCTTGCCCGTCCAACATTTCCTAATTTCCCACCCCTTCTAATGCGACTAGACCCGATGCTCTTCCCTCTGCCCCGCTACAACGTTTCTCCCTGCTGGCAGTCACTGAGTCCGAGGTGCTAAAGGAGCTCCAAAAAAACATCTGGGTCAGATGGTTTAGTCCCTTTCTTCTTTAAGGTTGCTGCCCCTTTAATCGCCAAGCCTATCTCTGACCTTTCTAACCTGTCTCTAATCTCTGAGGAGGTTCCCATTGCTTGGAAGGCAGCCACTGTTCGTCCTTTATTTAAAGGGGAGATCAAGCTGATCCTAACTGTTATAGGTCTATTTTGCCTTGTTTATAAAAAGTGTTGGAAAAACTTGTCAATAATCAACTGACTGGCTTTATTGGTGTGTATAGTATTCTCTCTGGTATGCAATCTGGTTTCCGCTCAGGTTATGGATGTGTCACTGCAACCTTGAAGGTCCTCAATGATGTCACCATTGCCCTTGATTCTAATCAATATTGTGCCGCTATTTTTATTGACTTGGCCAAAGCTTTTGATACGGTAGACCATTCCATTCTTGTGGGCCGGCTAAGGAGTATTGGTGTCTCTCTGAGGGGTCTTTGGCCTGGTTTGCTAACTACCTCTCTCAAAGAGAGCAGTGTATAAAGTCAGAACATCTGCTGTCTCAGCCACTGTATGTCACCAAGGGAGTACTGCAAGGCTCGATCCTAGGCCCCACACTCTTCTCAATTTACATTAACAACATAGCTCAGGCAGTAGGAAGCTCTCTCATCCATTTATATGCAGATGATAGTCTTATACTCACCTGGACCCTCCCCGAATTTTGTGTTAAACGCTCTACAACAAAGCTTTCTTAGTGTCCAACATGCTTTCTCTGCCCTTAACCTTGTACTGAACACCTCCAAAACAAAGGTCATGTGGTTTGGAAAGAAGAATGCCCCTCTCCCCACAGGTGTGATTACTACCTCTGAGGGTTTAGAGCTTGAGGTAGTCACCTCATACAAGTGCTTGGGAGTATGGCTAGATGCTACACTGTCCTTCTCTCAGCACATATCAAAGCTGCAAGCTATCGTAATCACTCCTCTTTCACCCCAGCTGACAAACTAACCCTGATTCAGATGACCATCCTATTCATGCTAGATAACAGAGATGTAATTTATTGATCGGCAGGTAAGGGTTCTCTTGAGCAGCTAGATGTTCTTTACCATTCGGACATCAGATTTGCCACTGTCATGACTTGTCCTTTTGGGTGAAGATCCTATGCGCCAGATTCCCCCTCTCTCCCACCACAGTTTTATGACTGTTGTAAATACCTGCAGGAAAACTCTCTCTCCCACTCTTTCAGAAATTGAAGTTAAATCACTTTGTTACCACAGAGAGAGACATTGCTGTACGGTAACATCAAAAGGTTGAATAATGAAACAATATTTCCGTATTCCAAACAGTTGGAAGGATCCGTGGGTACTTAAAGAACAATCATGTCGAATTCAATTGTAATTTGTGATGTAACTAAGGACAGTAGAACAACATAACTGTATCTCTGAATGTGTATATTTCCCATTGATCAGATTCACATCCAAATGTTGGAGAACTTATATGATTAAATATGAAACTATTTGTGATTATATGTAATGTGATATTAGCCTTCTAAATGAGAGAATTGTTTTTCATATGAAGTCTTAACCAAGTCAGTGGCCACGCCCACATGAGCACAGACATTATGACAAAAGGGGGAATGGCCTTCCCCCCCGAGTGATTAAATAGGACTCGTGACGAAATTAACAGACCAAGCAGGCGGACAGTGTGAACCGGACGTCACAAATGGTTAAGAAATCTACAAAGCCAGAGAACATTAGGACGTGCGTCCCCACGCTGAAATGGTTACCACTCTATAGGCCAGCGAGACCGACACCGTGAGCTGAAAGGTCTGTAATGGCTAGAAACTCTAAAACTTTCTGAAGTGAAGAAGATCAAGACTACACAGGAACATTCGCCCGAGAACCACCGGGTGGTACTCTGAAAGATCCATTCTAAAGAACATTTCCCTATAAAACGGCCATTGGTACGTTTGACGTATCTATTATAACAGAGCTACAACTACGAAAGACTTTGATATCTGGTGGACAAACTAGAGACTTTCTGTCGAATGACTCTCCAGACGGATCTAGTGTTTTCAACGGAGAGACGGCAAAGAAATACACATGTAAATATGTACATTGCAATTCTTTCGAATGAGCGGCCGTTTATGTGAAAAGTTTTCGCAAATCCATGAGCATAGTTCTCAGCTGTATGTATGTAGTGGATCCATTCTGTCTTTCCCGCTCTTCATCTGTCCCCACCCTTTTCCATTGTCTACCAAGCCATCATATCGGGTTTAGTCCACTAGGGACTTTTCATTGCATTACGTAGTAGTCAATGTGTAAACTATTCTTTGTGTGTTTATGCAATTCTGTGTGGTTAGTTAGTAAATAAATAATTAAACCAATTTGTATATCGCTGATTCATCATTTATGCTAGGGTTCGTGCAGATATCCAAGGATTTTGCGACATTCAGAATGTGACTGATGGAAGGTAAATAAGAATTAATGAATTGACTGTGACTGATGTTAGAGATATAAATATCTTTAGAGTTTAGTCGGGAGATAGTAACTTGTTCCGTGGTTCCCCAGATTACTACTTCATTAATTGTTACATGAGTAATTTAATCGCGTAATAATTTAACGTGGTATGTAATTATTTTATAAAATAACAGTCAAACACATTAATCATCGCACTCTATACTCTTCTGTAAACTGGTAATCTCTGTATACCCGTCACAAGACCCACTGGTTGATGCTTATTTATAAAACCCTCTTAGGCGTCACTCCCCCCTATCTGAGATATCTACTGCAGCCCTCATCCTCCACATACAACACCCGTTCTGCCAGTCACATTCTGTTAAAGGTCCCCAAAGCGCACACATCCCTGGGTCGCTTGTCTTTTCAGTTCGCTGCAGCTAGCGACTGGTACAAGCTGCAACAAACACTCAAACTGGACAGTTTTATCCAATCTATTAATTCAAAGACTCAATCATGGACACTCTTACTGACAGTTGTGGCTGCTTTGCGTGATGTATTGTTGGTCTTTACCTTCTTGCCCTTTGTGCTGTTGTCTGTGCCCAATAATGTTTGTACCCTGTTTTGTGTTGCTACCATGCTGTGTTGTCATGTGTTGCTGCCATGCTATGTTGTCTTAGGTCTCCCTTTATGTAGTGTTGTCTCTCTTGTCGTAATGTGTGTTTTGTCCTATATTTATATTTTTAATCCCCCGTCCCCGCAGGAGGCCTTTTGTCTTTTTGTAGGCCATCATTGTAAATAAGAATTTGTTCTTAACTGACTTGCCTGGTTAAATAAAAACAAATAAATGAGCTAGTGAGATCCTACTTCTTCGATTGGGTTTAACGGCGGTTGGCATCCAATGTTAATGGTGCATTACCGCCACCAGCTGGACAGGGTTTTGAATAAGAAACAACAACAAAAACTTTGTGGGAAAGGGGGAAAACGACATCATACAAAATTAAACACGTCAACTAACAAATCTTATCCCACTTCTTCAATCACAGTCCACTCCAAAATACATCCCTAAACAGGCTCAGGTGCCTGTGATGGTGGAACATTCACCGACAGGATTTCTTCACGGCCTCGGCTATGAAATCACGAAGACCCCAAAAAATGTCAACTGCAATGATTCCAATTTTCTTAGACTTCTGACCATTGAAATAAACAATACAAAGTCCACCTTTGTAGCATTTCACTATCCCTCAGTCGATGAGAAACCTTCACTGTTCGTGGTGGCTCTTCTACCATTGTTTCTTCCCCGCCACTCGTTCCTTCCAATCTTCTCACTGCCTCCAGATAGGAGACATGCTAAACACCCCTTACTCTTGCCACCTCAGTCTCCTTCACCCTAACAAGGCACTCCAGGAATTCAAGCGCAAGTTCACCTCCACATTTGCAGCATTTCAGTTCATCTGGCATACAATACTCTTCCCTTCTGCACACACTTGACACATGACCAAATCTTTTACATTCATGACACTGAAGGGGCTTGTGCACAAAAGCTCGTATAGGGTATCTCATGAATCCTAACTTTATATAAGAAGGGAGACTCTTCATCAAAGAACGGTAGCATGGATGAAGTTAATTTATTTTCTCCATCTACCATACAGGTCAGTCGACGTGCACCAACCACTTCATCGATCAGTAATATCAACCACTTCATCGATCAGTAATATCCTCTGACTTTATTTCTTGCGCCACCCTAGAAATACCCTCCTTGATAGGTGCCCTGCTACGGAAATCCATACAGGAAACATTCCACTCCAATATCTTTTTAGTCTTAACACGCTTCTTCTGCTCCGCAGACACACAAATAATCTAAATAAGACTAGTGCGATCCTATTGGCGCATTCAAGCATTTATTTGCATATTTCTGTTAGGTAATGCCTACTCTGTGAAGTGCGCATGTGCGATAACTCAATTCGCCCTTGCATTCCATCTAAACAACACCATTTTTTTAAACTTTGACAAAGGGTAAAGTCTGCAAAACGCAGTTCACTCGGTTTGTTACAGATCCTAGTTTTGGAAACCGAAAACTGTATGGAAATCAAATGTTTCATTGAGAAAATGTGCAGTATGTCGGCTAAAATCCATCTCGCTCCATCTTCTCCTGCTCCCGGCTACTGGTCTTCCTCTCATCACCATATTTGCTTCACATTTATACATCCGGTGAAATATCGGTCTCATTGTTCTATCTGGTGTACAGCCTCACCCCATTCCATGGGTGCACATTCCATAGGTATCAGCCTACTCAGTGACACCTACAGATTACAATTCCAAAGAGTTTACAGAAATATTAGCATCATAGCTCTTATTGCAGGACTTTGACTGTGGGAAATAACCTCCCCAGTCAGTCTATTGTGTATTCCAATTTATATTGGACTGTACAGCTTTACCTATGGAGTTTGCACCCATTAAATGGGGTATTAGCCTACTCAGTAACACCCACAAAACATAACTATGTACAGTTTACACCAATACTAGCCTCATAGCTCTTATTACAGGACTGTGAAATGAGCCAAATTAGCTCACCAGTCAACCTATTGTGTGTATTGAACATTCATATTGGACTGTACAGCCTAACCTATAGAGTATGCACCCATGAAATGGGGTATCATTCAAATAACAAACACAATAGCTTGAATAAGGAGCCATACAATTGTAAAGGCCCAGCCTTTAAAAGCATCAACAGGATAAACTGGCTAATAAGACAGGCGTGTCAGTACCTTAACGCTTCATCAATCGCCAAACCAGATTTCTATAGCGTCTTTGTCTCTGCCATCTTATTAGCCAGTTTCACCTCTTGATTATCCTAATTTGGCACCCTTAAGGCGCATGCAGTCAGTCAGTCAGTCGTTATCACCTGCTGATGATCGAGCCCAGGAAAGCCTATGTGGAAGCAACATTTAATGTATCATTGGAAGCAAAAGTAGCCAAGAGCTAAAAAGTATTGAGACTATTTTTTCATCACATAGATTTATTTTGTTGTTGTTGAAATTATATGGAAACAACGTTGATTCAAGCAGTTTTTGCCCAGTGGGAAACTGCATCCTTCAAACCACATCCATTTATAGCATAGATACTGTACTATTTACAGACCCTAGACATCAATAAATCACCATCTACCAACTCTCTAATCCCTTACCAGTCCTTGTAGAGTGCCCCCCCCCCCCTCCGCCAAAGGCTTAGACTTTGAGCTTGATGACATTTGGCAACAGTTACAACACACCTTTTTGATCTAATTCAAAGGAGTTTGTCAATGACACACATTTGTTCTACATTGTAAATGCTGTGTAGATTTGAAAAAGGCTATAGAGTTCTCCTTGAGATGCTCGGCTATATAGAATTAATAATTACTGATTATTCATGAGGTAATGGAAAGGATTTCATGCTTCATGCTCAAAGGGAAATCCAACAGATTAATCTTTCAATGACAAACTAATTTTAATTAGATCAGATAGTTGTGTTGTAACTGTCACCAAATAATGACATTAACATATTTTGCTAAGAAGGTGAGCGTAGTGTGATTCCACTAGCTGGTCTCGAACCTAGGCCAATTACAAATGCCCTAATCAAATCAAATGTTAATTGTCACATGCGCCGAATACAACGGGTGTAGACCTTACCATAAAATGCTTAATTACAAGCCCTTAACCAACAAAGTCAAAGTCACCATTATTAGTCAGTTGTACAACCGAATGCCTTCAACTGAAATGTGTCTTCTGCATTTAACCCAACCCCTCTGAATCAGAGAGGTGCGGGGGGGCTGCCTTAATCGACGTCTTCGGCACCCGGGGAACTGCCTTGTTCAGGGGCAGAACAACAGATTTTGACCTTGTCAGCTCGGGGATTCGAACTTGCAACCCTCCGGTTACAAGTCCAACGCTCTAACCGCTAGGCTACCTGCCGCCCTGCCAATGAAGTTCAATAAATAGAGTTAAAGTATTTACTAAATAAACTAGTTATTAAAAAAATATATATCAAAAAGTAACAAGAAAATTACATAGCCTCATTATTGTTATCTACAGGGGTTACCGGTACCGAGTCAATGTGAATGGGTACAAGTTAGTCGAGGTCATTTGTAAAGTGAATATGCATAGATAATAAACAGTGAGTAGCAGCAGTGTAAAAACAAAGGGGGTGTCAATGTCAATAGTCCGGGTGGCCATTGATTAATTGTTCAGCAGTCTTATGGCTTGAGGGTAGAAGCTGTTAAGGAGCCTTTTGGTCTTTGACTTGGCACTCCGGTACTGCTTGCCGTGTGGTAGCAGAGAGAACAGTTCATGACTTGGGTGATTGGAGTCTTTGACAATTTTTTGGGCCTTCATATGACACCATCTAGTATATAGGTCCCGGAAGTCAGAAAGCTTGTCCCCAGTGATGTACAGGGCCGTACACACTACCCTCTGTAGCGCCTTACGGTCAGATGCCGAGCAGTTGCCATACCAGGCAGTGATGCAACCGGTCAGGATGCTCTTGATGGTGCAGCTGTAGAACCATTTGAGGATCTGGGGACCCATGCCAAATCTTTTCAGTCTCCTGGGGGAAAAGTGTTGTCGTGCCATCTTCACAACTGTCTTGGTGTGTTTGGATCATGATAGTTTGTTGGTGATGTGGACACCAAGGAACTTGAAACTCTCGACACGCTCCACTTCAGCCCCGTCGATGTTAATGTGGGCCTGTTCGGACCTTCTTTTCCTATAGTCCACAATCCGCTCCTTTGCCTTGGTCACATTGAGGGAGAGGTTGTTGTCCTGGCACCACACTGCCAGGTCTCCTCCCTATAGGCTGTCTCATTGTTGTTGGGGATAAGGCCTACCACTGTTGCCGTCAGCAAACTTAATGATGGTGTTGGAGTCGTGCTTGGCCACCCAGTTGTGGGTGAACAGGGAGTACAGGAGGGGACTAAGCACGCACCCCTGAGGGGCCCCAGTGTTGAGGATCAGCGTGGCAGATGTGTTGTTGCCTACCCTTACCACCTGGGGCGGCCGTCTTGAAGTCCAGGATCCAGTTTCAGAGGGAGGTGTTTAGTCCCAGAGTCCTTAGCTTACTGATGAGCTTTGTGGGCACTATGGTGTTGAACGCTGAGCTGTAGTCAATGAACAGCATTCTCACATAGGTGTTTGTTTTGTCCATGTGGGAAAGGGCAGTGTGGAGTGCTATTGAGATTGCATCATCTGTTGGGGCGGTATGCAAATTGGAGTGGGTCTAGGGTTTCTGGCATGATTGTGTTGATGTGAGCCATGACCAGCCTTTCAAAGCCCTTCATGGCTACCAACGTGAGTGCTATGGGGCAGTAATCATTTAGGCAGGTTACCTTCGCTTTCTTGGGCACAGTGACTAAGGTGGTCTGTTTGAAACATGTAGGTATTACAGACTCGATCAGGGAAAGGTTGAAAATGTCAGTGAAGACACTTGCCAGTTGGTCCACGTATGCTTTGAGTACACGTCCTGTTAATCCGTCTGGCCCCGTGGCTTTGTGAATATTGACCTGTTTAACCTTTTGGAGAGCCTGGCATGCCCAAAGTAAAATGCCTCCCATTCAGGCCCAGAAAATAGGATATGCACATATTTGATACCATTGGATAGGAAACACTCTGAATTTTCTAAAACTGTTAACCATTTGTCTGTGAGTAAACCAGAACGGATATGGCAGGCGAAACCCCGAGGAATTTCTGTCCTGGAAAAAGTGGTTTTCACAGAGTGCCTCATTTGGAACCCCTCCCTCATGAAAATGCCCATAAAAGGGCATATGAATGCAGTACCAATCGCTTCCTCTGGATGTCAACAGTCTCGAGAAAGTGTTTTGATTCTGTTTAGATGCCTTAGAGCAGAGAAGAAGAGGAAATCAGGAAGTGTCCCTTTGGAAGTCTATAGGACTGGACGCGCGCTCTCGCCAAGCGCGCACTGTGTTTTTTTCCGTCTTTAGAGCTCAGTTTATATTCCGGTTGATTTATTATAGTATTATATGCATTTTCACAAGGATTCCTATGTAAATTTTACTACAAACTAACAAGAACCTGTTCAAATATCCATATTCAACTTGCTCAAGATCAGTGCAAAGTTACCTCCACACCTCCGACATCATTCTGATTATAACGCGCGAACCAAATGGAGATTTATGGATAAAATACATGACTTTTTCTAACAAAAGAACCATGGATTGTCTTCATTGGACACTTAGGAAGACCTCAGCAGAAGTTCTTCAACAGGTAATTGATTTGTTTTCGCTGTGAAATGTGTTATGTGTGTGCCGTGATGGCTAATGAATTCATGGTAATGGGAAAAATATGTGAGGTGCTACCCTCAAACAATCAAATGTTGTGCTTTCGTCGTAAAGCCTTTTTGAAATCTGACAACGATGTGATATTGCCAAGAAACAGAGCTTTTGATGAGTATGGAACACTTGTATATTGGTGGATATTTAATAATTCAACTTTTGGATTTTGAATTTGGCGCCTTGCATTTCACCTGGTAGTGTCGGGAGTGGGGCGCTAGCGCACTAGTGATCCCTAAGAAGTTAAAGGTCTTGCTCACATCGGCTATGGAGAGCCTGATCACACAAAAGTCCGGAACAGCTGGTGCTCTCATGCATGCTTCAGTGTTGCTTGCCTTGATGCGAGCATAAAAGGCATTTAGGTTTCCCTTTGTAGTCCGTAATAGTTTTCAAGACCTGCCACATCCGACGAGTGTCAATCTTAGTCCTATATTGACGCTTTGCCTGTTTGATGGTTCAGCTGAGGGCATACCAGGATTTCTTATAAGCGTCCGGATTAGTCTCCTGCTCCTTGAAAGCGGCAGTTTCAGCCTTTGGCTCGGTGTGGATGTTGCCTGTAATCCATGGCTTCTGGTTGGGATATGTACGTACGGTCACTGTGGGGACGCCGTCGTCGAAGCACTTGTTGATGAAGCCGGTGACTAAGGTGGTATACTCCTCAATGACATTGGATTAATCCCGGAACATATTCCAGTCTGTGCTAGCAAAACAGTCCTATTGTGTAGCATCCGCGTCATCTAACCACTTCCGTGTTGAGCGAGTCACTGGTACTTCCTGCTTTTGCTTGTAAGCAGGAATCAGGAGGATAGAATTATAGTTCGATATGCCAAATGGAGGGCGAAGGAGAGCTTTGTATGTGTCTCTGCGTGGATTAAAGGTGGTCTAGAGTTTTTTTTCCTCTGTTTGCACGTGACATGCTAGAAATGAGGTAAAACGGATATAAGTTTGCCTGCATTAAAGTCTTAAAGTCAAGGGCATTTCTAAGTGACCCCAAACTGTTGAACGGTAGTGTACATCAATTGAAGCTATTGCTTTAATGAATGAAGTAGTTCTCTTTTCAAAGGGAATTATGCAGAGATGTTGTTCAATGTCAAACTGCCTGCATAGGTTTCAGAACACAGTACCTTTAACAAATGTGGGCAGTTAAATGACCATAAACATATAGAATGCCATAATATAGTTTCTTGACCAGTGGTAGTTGTTAGTTGTTCTTAGTTTTAAATCCTCAATCTAAAATAAGATACACAGTAATAATAATTGGTATCACGTTTCAGGGAAGACCCAGATGCAGACCGTATTGGAGTAACAAAAGTGTATTTCTAGAACAGGGGGCAGGCAAAATGACAGATCAAGGGCAGGCAGAGGTCAATAATCCAGGGTGGTGTGACAAGGTACAGAATGGCAGGCAGGCTCAGGGCAGGCAGAAAGGTCAAAACCGGGGAAACTAGAAACCAGGAACTAGAACAAAGACAGGAGTAAGGGGGAAAACGCTGGTAGGCTTGACGAACAAAACGAACTGGAGGGGGGTGGAGACGAGCACAAAGACAGGTGAAACAGATCAGGGTGTGACAGTACCCCCTGGTTGACCTGGTGCCGGCGTTGGAAATCAGCGATGAGGAATGGGTCCAGGAAATCCCTAGCGGGGACCCAGCACCTCTCCTCCGGGCCATAATCCTCCCAGTCAACCAGGTACTGGAATACCCTGCCCCGAGGTCGAACCTTAAGGAGACGCCTCAACGTGTATGCCGGTTGGCAGTCGATGAGAGGGGTGGGCCTGGAAACAGAAGACAAAAGGCTGTGAGACATGGGTTTGATTCTAAACACACATGAAAGGTGGGATGAAAACAGAGGGTACGGGGCAACAGAAGACTGTGAGAGCAAAATTGCAAGATTATGTCATAATAATGTAATTGCATCAAATGGTTGTTTTATGCAACAGTATAAGGGGTTGTTAGAACACTCATCTGTGTGTGTTCTATTGAGGATTGGACTTCTGGGAGATTTAACACTGCAGAAGATTTTCGATGTCTTTGAGTGATAAGCCTAACAAGACTGCATTCCATAGCATGAGTTAATGTTTCTGTACTGGGGTACCAGGGGGAGATGGCTCCAGTATGGAGTTGGGGGGCCAGACCCTGGTCTCTACACAATGAGGACAGTATTTTTCAGCAAATACTGTTTGCTGTGAATTATTAGTAACCTTGTGACCCATTCTAAACATCAGTCCATCCAGGAGGATGGACTTTGCTATAAAATGCTGTGGCTCAAATCCGCTCGTTGAGTTCTCAGTGATCACCTCCAGGGGTGATTACCGACCAGCTGCATTCCTGCAGTAATTAAATAATAAAGTTTACTTGTTTTGAAGAAATTTAAAAGTCTCTCCTTTTGATTACAATCATTCCACGACAAGACAAACAGCAGAGGGGCTAATGACCTTGGAGATGGGGAAAGGACAGATAAACTAGGAGGAAAGTTTGCAGGACTCCACCCGGAGGGGCAGATCCTGGGTGGACAGCCATAGACAATGTCGGGGTCCGGTGGTGGTCCGCTTGTCGTCGGTACCTGGAGGTGGTCTTGAAGGGCCAACTGGGCTCTCTTTCAGGTACGACAACAGCAGCGGACAAACATCTGGGCCGAAGGTATGCCGACCTCTTGCTCAGGGAAGAGCGGGGGCTGATAACCCAAGGAACACTCAAAGGGCGAGAGACCCGTGGCAGAGCAAGGAAGGGTGTTGGCTCCAGGTGGTGTTGCTGGCTCCAGATGGTGAGGTTGTCGGAGACCATGCAGCGAAGAGTCATCGGAGGTCTTGGTTGGCTCGCTCCGACTGGCCGTTGGACTGGGGGTGGAACCCGGAGGACAGGCTGGCGGACGACCCAATGAGTGTGCAGAACATCTTCCAGAACCGGGACGAGAACTGATGACACCAGAAGGAGACCAGGTCCACTGGGAGTTCATGGATCCGGAAGATGTGCTGCACCATGAGCTGGGACGTCTCTTTGGCAGAGGGTAGCTTGGGGAGAGGAATGAAGCGGGCTGCTTTGGAAAACCGGTCCACTGCTGTCAGAATGGCGGTGTTGCCATCAGATGGGGGGAGACCCGTGACAAAGTCCAGGGATATGTGAGACCAGGGACAGTGAGGGACAGGCAGAGGTTGAAGGAGACCAGCCGGAGCATGCAGAGTAGTCTTGTTCTGCGCACAGACCTTGCATGTGGGGACGAACGCGGAGACGTCAGGAACCATGGTAGGCCACCAAAAGCATTGTCGCACAAAGGCCAGGGTCCGACAGGAGCCCGGGTGGTAGGCAAGCCACTCCAGGACCGAGGAGCAGACCACGTCAGGAACAAACACCCCCCCCCCCCCCCCCCCCCCCCCCCCNGGGGTTCGGCTGGGAACGCTGCACCTCACGAACCTGCTTCCCTATTCCCCAGCTGAGTGCCGTCGCCAGGCACGAGGTGGGAAGGATGGTCTCGGGTTCCTGGGTTGTAACCATGGGGCTATAGCGCATCCGTCTTGACATTCTTGGATCCCGGTCAGTATGAGAGGGAGAAGTTGAACCGGGTGAAAAGCAGGGTCCACCTAGCTTGCCTGGAATTGAGATGCTTGGTGGTGCAGAGATATTACAGGTTCTTGTGGTCGGTCCACATAATGAACGGATGTTTCGCCCCATCCAGCCAGTGCCTCCACTCCTCCAACGCCATCTTCACCGCGAGAAGCTTACGATTCCCCACATCGTAGTTTCTCTCTCTCCGTGGCATTGATGCGATGGGAGAAGAAGGCGCAAGGATCTAAGGTCCAGGGCAGAATGCTGGGACAAGACAGCACCCACTCCGACATCCGAAGCATCGGCCTCCACCACAAATTGGCGGGACAGGTCAGAATGAACCAAGATGGGAGCTGTGGTGAAATGGTGTTTGAGATCTCGGAACGCCCAGTCAGCAGCTGGGGACCACGTGGTGGGGGGAAGCCAGGGTGCTGCAACCCTGGATAAATTGGTGGTAAAAGTTGGTGAATCCCAGGAAATGTTGCAGGTGCACTCTGGACGTAGGCTGGGGCCAATCCACCACCGCTCTCACATTCCCGGGATCCATCTGTACACTCCCTGCAGCAATGATGTAACCCAGGAAGGGGATGGTGGAGTGATGGAATTTGCACTTCTCTGCTTTCACAAAAAGCTGGTTCTTCAGGAGGCGTTGGAGAACCTGTTGGACGTGGAGCATGTGGAGCATGTGTTATTGGGTGGAGCGGGATCTTGTCGAGGTAGACTAAGACGAACCGGTTTAACATGTCGTGGAGAACATCATTAACTAGAGCCTGGAATACACAGCGGGGGCATTGGTAAGGCCAAATGGCATGACCAGATAGTCGTAGTGAACGCTGGCCGTGTTGAAGGCAGTCTTCCACTCGTCCCCTTCCTGTATCCGCACCAGGTGGTAGGCGTTCCGTAGGTCCAGCTTGGAGAATACGTGGCCCCCTGGAGCGGTTCGAAGGCCGAGGAGATGAGTGGTAGCAGTTCTTCACCGTGCTGTTGTTGAGGCCTCAATAGTCGATGCACGGGTGCCGGGTTTTGTCCTTTTTACTCCACAAAGAAGAACCCTGCACCGGCGGGGGAGGACGAAGGATGGATGAATTCTGCAGATAGGGAGTCCTCAATGTAGGTCTCCATTGCCTTGGTCTCCGGACCCGACAGAGCATACAGTCGTCCACGGGGCGGAGTGGTGCCTGGTTAATAAGGGGATTGTGTCGCTGGAGCCAATATAATCCCAATACCACAGGAACCTGAGGAGACTTAATGAGCAGTAATTGGATCACCCACAGCAAAATGGCATGAAAAGGGGTGCGAGTAAGGGGAGAGGAAAGGTTCTCCTTATGGCCCACCAGAGTACTCGCTCATACCGGTGAGCCTGGTCTTCTGGTGGACAGGTGGAGACAATGACCAGTAGTCCCGCAATACAGGCAACTCTTAGTGTGAAGCCTGTATAGCCGATCGGTTGGAGACAGCCTAGCTCTGCCTAGTTGCATCAGCTAAGGAAGAGGTGATTCGGCAGACTTCGGAGACTCTCGGGGAAACTCGGGTAGCCTCGGGTTGTCTCGGCAACGGAGCCGTTGGGGACTTCTGGGAAGCCTCGGCGGCGAGGTGGAATACTTGGGCGGGCGAGTGAAATCGAATCTCCTCTCCTTCGTTCCCGTAGTCACCCATCGATCCGAATGGTCAAGGCGATGAGCGGGTCGAGATCCGTCGGTAGTTCCCGGGCTGCAAGCTCGTCCTTTACTTCCTCCGATACTTTGTGCAGGAACATGTCGAACAGAGCTTCCGGGTTCCAGGCACTCTCAGCTGCCAACATGCGGAAATCCACTGCATAGTCTGCCACACTGCGGGAGTCTTGCCGAAGCTGGAGTAACTTCTGAGCAGCCTCTCACGGAACAATGGAGCATCGAAAACTTTCTTTACCTTTCGCCACAAACTCTTCCAGACTGAAGCATACGGTCGACTGTTGTTCCCATACTGCCGAAGCCCAGGTGAGAGCCCTCCCGGACATCAGTGTGATGAGGTACGCTATCTTATAACGGTCAGAGGGGAAGGAGGAGGGCTGCAGCTGGATGATGAGGGAACACTGAGCGAGAAACGCCCGACAGGTGCCCGACTCTCCATTGAAGCGTTCCGGGGGAGGTAAGCGGGGTTCCCAGGAAACCGGGGTGGCTGGGGAGACGCAGTATTGCAATGAAAAACAGGGTATTATTTGAGATATGTAGAATAAATACGTACCCAGGGGTAGGGAAGGGTATCGTTAAGATTTTAACAGTATTACTACTCTTACCGATACTGCTTATCGATCCGGTACTTTAACAGTATTCTTATCGGTTCTTTTTGTTATTTTTTACGGAAGAAAAATGAAACTAATTAAAAACAGAATTAACCTTGCTTTATTTTCTGAAATGTAAAATACATAAAATAAACAATTATTTACAGCAAAAGAAACAGCAAAGTTTTGAACAAATTACTATAATAGACTAATGTTGTGATGATGGAAATGTAAAACAAATGAAATAAACAATATTTTCCTGCAAAAGAAAATGCAGTGGTATAGAGCTACACGGGTGGGGCATGCAGGTAGCCTGCAAAAGGACTAACAGTTCTTCTGGAGGAAGATCAACATAAAGTGAGGGAAAAAAGTATTTGATCCCCCTTTAAATCTGGGGTCCATTGCTGTGGCCTCGTGCAGGAAGGCTTGAATGTCCTCATCCTGATAGCGCTAGGAGAGGTTCTCCCACACCTCCTTTAATGGTTGCCACAAACGTTGTATCTTCATGCTTCACAGTGAAGTGCTCTTCCAGTTTTTGGAGGATGGGTATGATCTGTCCACAGGTGGCATTCTTTTCACATGACACACACAGTGTGGATGTATAGAGGATTCTCATGAGCTGGACAAACTCCTCAGACTTATGGAAGTCCTCGTCCTTCAGACGGTCCAGGTTGTCCTTGGTCATTTGCTTTTCGCAGTCGTGGGTCCAAGGCTGCTGCTTGGATTGCTGGATACTGCTCCATGAATCTCTCTATCATTAGATAGATGGAGTGAGTTCCATCTGGTCTTGACATCAAGGATGAGTGAGTGTTGCAGAAGGCCTGAAACAACAACAAAAAACAACATACATTTAATTACCGCACACTTCAATATTGAATTAAATAGTTAGATGTGGGAATTTCAAAATAATACTTTAATAGATTGAACTGGCTTCTTACCAAGGAGCTGCTGCTTTTCCTTCAAGACTGTGTTGGACATCGAGGATCTCTTGAACCCCACTGCTCTGATTTGGGCTGCCCATTTATCAATGGAAGTCATTTTGTAGATTTTCTGTGCTGCCAGATTCAATGTGTGTGCAAAGCATCCTATTTTTAGGATGTGTAGCCTCTTGACATCCATATTGCCAGAATTATCAACAGAGCCGAGCAAGATTGTAGCTGTGACTATCTCAAACTCTTCCAGAATGTCTGAGATCTCCTCTGCCACTACTTCACCAGTTTGCGATTTGTACACTGCCCTGGTGTGGAGGGCCTTCTGTTTTACACTGCCCTGGCTTGTGTAGTGCACTGTAACAGTGAGATAGTGGTCCTGACAGAGGCTGGTCCACCCGTCTGATGTGATGGCTAGCTTTGGCACGTCTTTCAGCTCAGTGATCACATTGGTCTTTTCTACACCATACCAGGTAGGAATTAATGTTTCACTGAGGTAACTCCTGGAGGGAGGGGTATACAGTTGAAGTCGGAAGTTTACATACACTTAGGTTGGAGTCATTAAAACTCGTTTTTCAACCACTCCGCAAATTTCTTGTTAGCATCTTACGGAACAGTGTCTCTCTAGCGTGCCACCTCGACAACATCCGGTGAAATTGCAGAGCGCAAATTCAAAATACAAAGATCGTAATATTAAACATTCATGAAAATACAAGTGTCATACACCATTCTTTAGCTTAGAATCTTGGTAATCAAACCGCTTTGTCCGATTTACAATACGCTTTACGGCAAAAGCATAGCATTTGATTATCTGAGGACAGCGCTCCGCATACTTCCTGCATATAAATATATTTCAAACCAGCACAGGCATCACAAAAATCTAAATAGCGATAAAATAAATCACTTACCTTTTAAAGATCTTCCTCTGTTTGCAATTCCAAGGGTCCCAGCTACACAATAAATGGTTGTTTTGTTCAATAAAGTCCCTCTTTATATCCCAAAAACTCTGTTTGGTGGGCGCGTTTTGTTCAGTAATCCACCCGTTCAACTCGTTCAACATACAGAGAAAAGAATCCAAAAAGTTACCGATAAACTTCGTCCAAGCAAGTCAAACAACGTGTCTAATCAATCTTCAGGTACCATAATATGTAAATAAACAATAACATTTAAGGCGGAATGTAGTATGTTCAATACCGGAGATAAATAACAAAGAGCGCGCCCTCAGTCAAGCGCGCCACAGGACTACAGACCCAAGGGGGAACCCAATGATAAACTACAGCTACTTGTTCATTTTTCATAGAACAAGCCTGAAACCTTGTCTAAACTGTTGACATCCAGTGGGAGCCATAGGTATTGCAATGTGGGAGTTATTATTTTCATTGGGCAATAGGAAACCATACCAATTGCATGGGAGCTCAAAAAAGCAATTTTTCCGGATGGATTTTCCTCGGGTTTTCGCACACAGACATTATTTTAACAGTTTTAGAAACTTCAAAGTGTGTTCTATCAAATACAACTAATTATATGCATATCCTAGCTTCTGGGCCTGAGTAACAGGCATTTTACTTTGGGCACGCCAGACTCTCCGAACTTCCGAACACTGCCCCCTAGCCCAGATTGGTTAACAAACTATAGTCTTGGCAAGTCGGTTAGGACATCTTCTTTGTGCATGACACAAGTAATTTTTCCAACAATTGTTTACAGGCAGATTATTTCACTAATAATTCACTGTATCACAATTCCAGCAGGTCAGAAGTTTACATACACTAAGTTGACTGTGCCTTTAAACAGCTTGGAAAATTCCAGAAAATGATTTCATGGCTTTAGAAGCTTCTGATAGGCTAATTGACATCATTTGAGTCAATTGGAGGTGTACCTGTGGATGTATTTCAAGGCCTACCTTCAAACTCAGTGCTTCTTTGCTTGACATCATGGGAAAATCTAAAGAATTCAGCCAAGACCTCAAAAGAATTGTAGACGTCCACAAGTCTGGTTCATCCTTGGGAGCAATTTCCAAATGCCTGAAGGTACCACGTTCATCTGTACAAACAATAGTACGCAAGTATAAACACCACGGGACCACGCAGCCGTTATACCGCTCAGGAAGGAGACGCGTTCTGTCTCCTAGAGATGAACATACTTTGGTGCGAAAGCTGCAAATCAATCCCAGAACAACAGCAAAGGACCTTGTGAAGATGCTGGAGGAAACCGGTACAAAAGTGTCTATATCCACAGTAAAACGAGTCCTATATCGACATAACCTGAAAGGCCGCTCAGCAAGGAAGAAGCCACTGCTCCATAACCGCCATTAAAAATCCAGACTATGGTTTGCAACTGCACATGGGGACCAAGATTGTACTTTTTGGAGAAATGTCCTCTGGTCTGATGAAACAAAAATAGAACTGTTTGGCCATAATGACCATCGTTATGTTTGGAGGAAAAAGGGGTAGGCTTGCAAGCCGTAGGACACCATCCCAACCGTGAAGCACGGGGGTGGCAGTATCATGTTGTGGGGGTGCTTTGCTGCAGGAGGGACTGGTGCACTTCACAAAATAGATGGCATCATGAGGTAGGAAAATTATGTGGATATATTGAAGCAACATCTCAAGACATCAGTCAGGAAGTTAAAGCTTGGTCGCAAATGGGTCTTCCAAATGGTCAATGACCCCAAGCATACTTCCAAAGTTGTGTCAAAATGGCTTAAGGACAACAAAGTCAAGGTATTGGATTGACCATCACAAAAACTAGCATGGTCATGGTGCTACAGTATGTTGCTACAGCATAATTAAAGTGAGGACAGTGGGAGGTCTGCAGTATACAAAAGAAGCCATCCACCCATGATGTATTGGTTAGCCTACAATTAGGGTGTGAAAATGTTAGGATTGTTTTGCCCTTAACTCGCAGTCACTTAGTAGCCTAACAGTAGGCCTGCTCCCGACCGGTCACGTTATTCAGCGCCATATTTTCCTAACGGAAACCCTGAGGCCTACACATGCATTTTTCGTTTTTCATGGAATAGAAACACCATAATATTAATTAAGCTACATTTCTAAAAATCAATCCCATATAGTCTGTTCTAAAAAAAAAAGGTTTTAAAGTCTCTAGTTCAGCCAATATTAAAACAGTCAAATGTATTCCTGAATTAAATTGCTTTAGCTGACAGGTTTTTTTCATTGTTTAATTGTTCAAGGCTCCCTTTGTTATTTCGTTTTATAACTAAAATGCTTGACTGTATTAAAGACATGGATGACTGCTATGTCTGGGTCTATATCTGTATCTATCAGTTACACATACAGTTGAAGTCGGAAGTTTACATACACCTTAGCCAAATTTCCGGTCACAACTAACAGACTTGTTTATGTGCTGCTGTGCATTTTGTTGCTAACTTAACTTTGTTACCTGCCAACTTTACGGGTTTTACTTTTTAATTACCGTCTATATTTTTTGTTGAATTTGTAGATAACTGGCCCTCTTTCTGGGACTCACCCACAAACAGGACCAAGCCTGTCCTGTTGAGGCATGACGGACTCCATCCTAGCTGGAGGGGTGCTCTCATCTTATCTACAAACATAGACAGGGCTCTAACTCCCCTAGCTCCACAATGAGAGAGGGTGCAGGCCAGGCAGCAGGCTGTTAGCCAGCCTGCCAGCTTAGTGGAGTCTGCCACTAGCACAGTCAGTGTAGTCAGTTCTGCTATCCCCATTGAGACCGTGTCTGTGCCTCGACCTAGGTTGGGCAAAACTAAACATGGCGGTGTTCGCCTTAGCAATCTCACTAGAATAAAGACCTCCTCCATTCCTGCCATTATTGAAAGAGATTGTGATACCACACATCTCAAAATGGGGCTACTTAATGTTAGATCCCTCACTTCCAAGGCAGTTATAGTCAATGAACTTATCACTGATCATAATCTTGATGTGATTGGCCTGACTGAAACATGGCTTAAGCCTGATGAATTTACCAGGAGGCCTCATCTCCTGGTTACACTAGTGACCATATCCCCCGCGCATCCCGCAAAGGCGGAGGTGTTGCTAACATGACGTTTCCGTCTTTTGAGCTTCTAGTCATGAAAGCTACTGTTTACAGGCCTCCTGGGCCATATACAACGTTCCTCACTGAGTTCCCTGAATTCCTATCGGACCTTGTAGTCATGGCAGATAATATTCAAATTTTTTGGTGACTTTAATATTCATATGGAAAAGTCCACAGACCCACTCCAAAAGGCTTTCGGAGCCATCATCGACTCAGTNGGTTTTGTCCAACATGTCTCCGGACCTACTCACTGCCACAGTCATACTCTGGACCTAGTTTTGTCCCGTGGAATAAATGTTGTGGATCTTAATGTTTTTCCTCATAATCCTGGACTATCGGACCACCATTTTATTACGTTTGCAATCGCAACAAATAATCTGCTCAGACCCCAACCAAGGATCATCAAAAGTCGTGCTATAAATTCTCGGACAACCCAAAGATTCCTAGATGCCCTTCCAGACTCCCTCCGCCTACCCAAGGACATCAGAGTACAAAAATCAGTTAACCACCTAACTGAGGAACTCAATTTAACCTTGCACAATACCCTAGATGCAGTCGCACCCCTAAATCAAAAATAATTTGCCATAAAAAATAATCTCCCTGGTATACAGAAAATACCCGAGCTCTGAAGCAAGCTTCCAATTGAAATTGGAACGGAAATGGCGCTACACCAAACTGGAAGTCTTCCGACTAGCTTGTAAAGACAGTGCCGTGCAATATCGAAGAGCCCTCACTGCTGCTCGATCATCCTATTCTTCCAACTTAATTGAGGAAAATAAGAACAATCCAAAATTTATTTTTGATACTGTCGCAAAGCTAACTTAAAAGCAGCATTCCCCAAGAGCGGATGGCTTTCACTTTAGCAGTGATAAATTCATGAACTTCTTTGAGGAAAAGATCATGATCATTTGAAAGCAAATTACGGACTCCTCTGTAAATCTGCGTATTCCTCCAAAGCTCAGTTGTCCTGAGTCTGCACAACTTTGCCAGGACATAGAATCAAGGGAGACACTCAGGTTTTTTAGTACCATATCTCTTGACACATTGATGAAAATAATAATGGCCTCTAAACCTTCAAGCTGCATACTGGAACCTATTCCAACTAAACTACTGAAAGAGCTGCTTCCTGTGCTTGGCCCTCCTATGTTGAACATAATAAACAGCTCTCTATCCACTGGATGTGCACCAAACTCAGTAAAAGTGGCAGTAATAAAGCCTGTCTTGAAAAAGCCAAATCTTGATCCAGAAAATATACAAAACTATTGGCCTATATCGAATATTCCATTCCTCTCAAAAAATTTAGAAAAAGCTGTTGCGCAGCAACTCACTGCCTTCCTGAAGACAAACAATGTATATGAAACGCTTCAGTCTGGTTTTAGACCCCATCATAGCACTGAGACTGCACTTGTGAAGGTGGTAAATGACCTTTTAATGGCGTCAGACCGAGGCTCTGCAATTGTCCTCGTGCTCCTAGACCTTAGTGCTGCTTTTGATACCATCGATCACCACATTCTTTTGGAGAGATTGGAAACCCAAATTGGTCTACACGGACAAGTTCTGGCCTGGTTTAGATCTAATCTGTCGGAAAGATATCAGTTTGTCTCTGGATGGTTTGTCCTCTGACAAATCAACTGTAAACTTCGGTGTTCCTCAAGGCTCTGTTTTGGGACCACTATTGTTTTCACTATATATTTTACCACTTGGTGATGTCATTCGGAAACAATGTTAACATTCACTGCTATGCGGATTACACACAGCTGTACATTTTGATGAAACATGGTGAAGCCCCAAAATTGCCCTCCCTGGAAGCCTGTGTTTCAGACATATGGAAGTGGATGGCGTCAAAGTTTCTACTTTTAGTCTTTATTGAAGACTCATCTCTTCAGTAGGTCCTATGATTGAGTGTAGTCTGGCCCAGGAGTGTGAAGGTGAACGGAAAGGCACTGGAGCAACGAACCACCCTTGCTGTCTCTGCCTGGCCGGTTCCCCTCTCCACTGGGATTCTCTGCCTCTAATAGGGGCTGAGTCACTGGCTTACTGGTGCTCTTCTATGTTGTCCCTGGGGGGGGGTGCGTCGCTTGAGTGGGTTGAGTCACTGACGTGATCTTCCTGTCCGGGTTGCCCCCCCCCCCCCGGGTTGTGCCGTGGTGGAGATCTTGTGGGCTATACTCGGCCTTGTCTCAGGATGGTAAGTTGGTGGTTGGAGATATCCCTCTAGTGGTGTGGGGGCTGTGCTTCGGCAGAGTGGGTGGGATTATATCCTGCCTGTTTGGCCCTGTCCGGGGGTATCGTCGGACGGGGCCACAGTGTCTCCCGACCCCTCCTGTCTCAGCCCCCAGTATTTATGCTGCAGTAGTTTGTGTCGGGGGCTAGGGTCCGTCTGTTCTATCTGGAGTATTTCTCCTCTCTTATCCAGTGTCCTGTGTGAATTTAAGTATGCTCTCTCGATCTCTCTTTCTTCTTTTTTTTTCTCTCTCTCTCTCTCTCGGAGGACCTGAGCATTAGGACCATTCCTCAAGGCCTACCTGGACTGATGACTCCTTGATATCCCCAGTTCACCTGGCCATGCTGCTTCTCCAGTTTCAACTGTTCTGGCTGTTTTATTAATATTTTAAAATCTTGTCCATGTTCTGTTATAATCTGCATCCGGCACAGCCAGAAGAGGACTGGCCACCCCACAGCCTGGTTCCTCTCTAGGTTTATTTCTAGGTTTTGGCCTTTCTAGGGAGTTTTTCCTAGCCACCGTGCTTTTACACCTGCATTGCTTGCTGTTTGGGGTTTTAGGCTGGGTTTCTGTACAGCACTCTGTCACATCAGCTGATGTAAGAAGGGCTTTATAAATACATTTGATTTGATTTATGTTTTGCCAATAGGTAAGTTACACTAAAACAGCTACAGTAAAAATGAGGAACTGTATATCTGAGGTACTTCTGTGTGAGATATGAAAGAGATTCTGTCACACCCTGATCTGTTTCACTTGTCTTGTGCTTGTCTCCACCCCCCTCCAGGTGTCGCCCATTTTCCCCATTATTCCCTGTGCATTTATATCTGTGTTTTCTGTTTGTCTGTTGCAAGTTCGTCTTGTCTCGTCAAGCCTACCAGCGTGTTTTTTCCCATACTCCTGTTCTCTCTAGTCCCTAGTTTTCTAGTTCTTCCGGTTTTTACCATTCTGCCTGCCGTTCTGTACCTTTCTGACACTGCCCTGGATTACTGACCTCTTGACCTGTCGTTCGCCTGCCCCCTGTTTTGTTAATAAACATCTGTGATTCGAACTGTCTGCATATGGGTCTTATCCTGAGTCCTGATAGTACAAACTGACCCTGACTGACCCAGCAGACTCGGACCAGCTCCGCAACGCTGTCTCCTCCCAAGGAGCCACCATTGGGAGACACAAGGAGTTACTTCGACGTCTTATGGAAGGATTCCAGACCTTGGTGGAACGCCATGACCGTGCCTTGAATACATTGCGGGAGCAATTTCGCAGATTGTCTGTTAGGCAGCCAGCCACAACATTAACCTCCCAGCCCTTCAGTAACCCCACTCTCAGCAGCGCCTCTCCAGTCCACAACGGCTTCCCGAGAACCCGGCTTACCTCCTCTGGAACGCTTCGCTGGAGAGTCAGGAACCTGTCGGGTGTTTCCTAGTGTTCCCTCATCTTCGAGATGCAGTCCTCGTCCAGCCGTTCCCTCGGACCGCTCGAAGATAGCGTACCTCATAACGCTGATGTCCGGAAGGGCTCTTGCCAGGCTACGTCGGTGTGGGAACAACAATCTGCCGTGTGCCTCAGTAGGGAAGAGTTTGTGGTTGAGGTGAAAAAGGTTTTAGATTCTTTGTTGTCTGTGAGAGAGGCTGCCCAGAAGTTACTCCAGCATCGTCAAGACTCCCGCAGTGTCGCAGACTATGCGGTTGATTTACGCACGTTGGCTGCCGAGAATGCCTGGAACCCAGAATCCCTGTTCGACATGTTCCTTAACGGATTATCGGAGGAAGTTGAAGACGAGCTCGCAGCCCGGGAGCTGCCTACGGATCTCGACTCACTCATCGCCTTGACCATCCGGATCGATGGGCCGCTACGGGAACGTAGCAGGGAGAGGAGGTCTGATTCCGGTCCCACTCGCTCGCCCAAGAATCCCACCTTGCCTTTGAGGAATTCCGGAAGTCCCCGGCGTCTATGTTCCCGAGAGAATCCGAGGTTACCCGAGTTCCCCCGAGAGTCTCCGAGGTCTGCCGATGCAACTCGGCAGAGCTAGATTGTCTCCAGCCGAATGTTTACGCAGACTTAACACCAAGAGGTGTCTGTATTGCGGGACAACCGGTCATTACGTGTCTACATGCCCATTAAAATACCAGGCTCAGTAATCTGGTGGGCCATACAGAGAATTTGTGGGACGACCAGTCGAAATCTCTCCGGGTACTCATTGACTCTGGGGCCGATAAGAGTTTCAAGGATGTCAGAGCTAGGCATCCCCACTCAGCCCCTCTCCATTCCCATGGACGTTAGAGTGCTGGATGGGCACTCTATAGGCAGAGTCACCCACAATACTACTCCTATCAACCTATGAGTGTCAGGGAACCACAGTGAGTCGATGCAGTTTATGCTCATCAAGTCTCCTCAGGTACCTGTGGTATTGGGGTTTTCATGGCTCCAGCGACAAAATCCCCTTATGGACTGGACTGCTGGTGCTATCATGGGCTGGAGCCCGTTCTGCCATGCTCATTGCCTGAAGTCGGCGCAGCCTGCCCAGGGACAAATCCCTGCGCCCGTGCATCGACTACCAGCGACTTAATGACATCACAGTTAAGAACCGCTACCCGCTACCACTCATCGCCTCGGCTAAGTTGGACCTGCGGAACGCCTACCACCTGGTGTGGATATGGGAAGGTGACGAGTAGAAGACAGTAATCAACACGGCTAGCGGACACTATGAATACCTGGTGATGCCATTCAGTCTGACCAACGCTCCTGTTGTGTTCCAGGTCCTGATTAACGACGTTCTCCGCGACATGTTGAACCAGTCCATGTTCGTCTACCTCGACGACATCCTCGTCCTTTCCCGCTCAGCTCAAGAGCACGTTCTCCACGTCCGACATCTCCTTCCTAGGATACATCATTGCTGCTGGTAATGTGCAGATGGAGGAGTCCTCAACTGGCGGCTTCATTCAATTGTACCCGCAAAACACCCATCTCAACACCAACACTGAAGAGGCGACTCCGGGATGCTGGCCTTCTAGGCAGAGTTGCAAAGAAAAAGCCATATCTCAGACTGGCCAATAAAAAGAAAATATTAAGATGGGCAAAAGAACACACACTGGATAGAGGAACTCTGCCTAGAAGGCCAGCATCCCGGATTCACCTCTTCACTGTTGAAATTGAGACTGGTGTTTTTACTATTTAATGAAGCTGCCAGTTGAGGACTTGTGAGGCATCTGTTTCTCAAACTAGACACTCTAATGTACTTGTCCTCTTGCTCAGTTGTTCTGTGACGGGAGTAGTACACAGCGTTGTACGAGATCTTCAGTTTCTTGGCAATTTCTCGCATGGAATAGCCTTCATTTCTCAGAACAAGAATAGACTGACGCGTTTCAGAAGAAAGTTGTTATTTTCTAGCCATTTTGAGCCTGTAATCGAACCCACAAATGCTGATGCTCCAGATACTCAACTAGTCTGAAGGACAGTTTTATTGCTTCTTTAATCAGACAACAGTTTTCAGCTATGCTAACATAATTGCAAAAGAGTTTTCTAATGATCAAGTAGCCTTTTAAAATGATAAACTTGGATTAGCTAACACAACGTGCCATTGGAACACAGGAGTGATGGTTGCTGATAATGTGCCTCTGTACGCCTATAGATATTCCATTAAAAATCTGCCGTTTCCAGCTACAATAGTAATTTACAACATTAACAATGTCTACACTGTATTACTGATGAATTTGATGTTATTTTAATGGACAAAAAAATTAGCTTTTCTTTCAAAAACATGGATATTTCTATGAGTTGGATAACTTGGACCGCAGAGTGAAGGAAAAGCAGCCAACAAGTGCTCAGCATATGTGGGAACTCCTTCAAGACTGTCTGAAAAGCATTACAGGTGAAGCTGGTTGAGAGAATGTCAAGTGTATAAAGCTGTTATCAAGGCAAAGGGAGGCTACTTTGAAAAATCTCATATGACAAATATTTTGATTTTGTTTATATGTTTGTATGTCTTCACTATTATTCTACAATATAGAAAATAGTGAAAATAAAGAAAAACCATGCAATGAGTAGGTGTGTCCAAACTTTTGACAGGTACTGTATAAATACAGTTGAAGTCGGAAGTTTACATACACCTTAGCCAAATACATTTAAACTCAGTTTTTCACAATTCCTGACACTTAATCCTTGTAAAAATTCCCTGTCTTAGATCAGTTAAGATCACCACTTTATTTCAAGAATGTGAAATGTCATAATAATAGTAGAGTGATTTATTTCAGCTTTTATTTCTTTCATCACATCCCCAGTGGGTCAGAAGTTTACATACACTCAATTAGTATTTGGTAGCATTGCCTTTAAATTGTTTAACTTGGGTCAAACGTTTCGGGTAGCCTTCCACTGCTTCCCACAATAAGTTGGGTGAATTTTGGCCCATCCCTCCTGACAGAGCTGGTGTAACTGAGTCAGGTTTGTAGGCCTCCTTGCTTGCACATGCTTTTTCAGTTCTGCCCACAGATTTTCTATAGGATTGAGGTCAGGGCTTTGTGATGGCCACTCCAATACCTTGACTTTGTTGTACTTAAGCCATTTTGCCACAACTTTGGAAGAATGCTTGGGGTCATTGTCCATTTGGAAGACCCATTTGCAACCAAGCTTTAACTTCCTGACTGATGTCTTGAGGTGTTGCTTCAATATATCCACATAATCTTCCTCCCTCATGATGCGTCTATTTTGTGAAGTGCACCAGTCCCTCCTGCAGCAAAGCACCCCCACAACATGATTCTGCCACCCCCATGCTTCACGGTTAGGATGGTGTTCTTCGGGCTTGCAAGCCTCCCCCTTTTCCCTCCAAACATAAGGATGGTCATTATGGCCAAACAGTTCTATTTTTGTTTCATCAGACCAGAGGACATTTCTCCAAAAAGTATGATCTTTGTCCCCATTTGCAGTTGCAACCCGTAGTCTGGCTTTTTTAATGGCGGTTATGGAGCAGTGACTTCTTCCTTGCTGAGCGGCCTTTCAGGTTATGTTGATATAGGACTCGTTTTACTGTGGATATAGACACTTTTGTACCTGTTTCCTCTAGCATCTTCACAAGGTCCTTTGCTGTTGTTCTGGGATTGATTTGCACTTTTTGCACCAAAGTACGTTCATCTCTAGGAGAGAGAACGCGTCTCCTTCCTGAGCGGTATGACGGCTGCGTGGTCTCATGGTGTTTATACCTGCGTACTATTGTTTGTACAGATGAACGTGGTACCCTCAGGCGTTTGGAAATTTCTCCCAAGGATGAACCAGACTTGTGGAGGTCTACAATTGTTTTTCTGAGGTCTTGGCTGATTTATTTTTATTTTCCCATGATGTCAAGCAAAGAGGCACTGAGTTTGAAGGTAGGGATTGAAATACATCCACAGGTACATCTCCAATTGACTCAAATGATGTCAATTAGCCTATCAGAAGCTTCTAAAGCCATGACATCATTTTCTTGAACTTTCCAAGCTGATTAAAGGCACAGTCAACTTAGCATATGTAAACTTCTTACCCACTGGAATTGTGATACAGTGAATTATAATTGAAATAATCTGTCTGTATATAATTGTTGGAAAAATTACTTGTGTCATGCACAAAGCAGTTGTCCTAACCGACTTGCCAAAACTGTATACTGGACAAATCTGATGGAACACGTGCCCCTGTGACCCTTATAGGCAAGACACCTCTGTGTGTGTATGAGTGTTTTGTGTGTGCGTGCGTGCCGTGTCAAGGAATCTTGGATTTCAGATAATTGTCTGGAGCTAATTACGCAAGGAAAAGTTTATTTTTCTCTTATTTATAAAATTTGTTGACTGTAATGGTGGAGCAAAGGTGTAAGGTGTCGAGTGTTCAAACCATATTATAATGCATAATAACTGTCATCAGAGAAATATGACAGTTCGTCATTCTTTACTTTTAATGGGTCAAAACAATCGTACAGTTCAAGTTCACTGGTTAGGCCTGCCCTGTGAAAGATCCCAAACGGACATGCAGTCATCTGAAAGCTCTCTCGGTTCAGCCAATAGTGCCACCTGCTGTTGTTCACACCTCATTTCATAAATAACTCAATTTTATTTTCTTGCAAAGATGTATGAATGTGGTTGGAAGAATAGGCCTACCAAATAACTGTTTCCCTCTTATTTTTCTGTCAAATATCCATTCATCGTCTCACTACATTGCAAACAAGGGAGTATTTTGTTTTAATTTTTTGATATAGGATGAGATTAACCCAAACATGTAATTTGAAAGTCCTATTATTCATTATTTCAACCTTTACAATTTACAATAAAGACATTGTTGTAGGTCAACATTAGGAATCTACAGGAGTAAGAATATGTCAGATAAACCTCCTACAACCCTCACCAGCCATTCTAACTGATATGGCAACTCAGACAGTGGGGTCGTCACTAGTTAAGACCTGATTTAAAATCTAAACTTAACCTTAACCACACTGCTAACCTTATGCCTAACCTTAAATTAAGGTCCTCAAAAAGTTATACAGCTGCACCATCGAGAGCATCCTGACCGGTTGCATCATCGCCTGGTATGGGAGACACTACAGAGTGTAGTGCGTACAGCCCAGTATATCACTGGGGCCAAGTTTCCTGTCATCCAGGACCTATATACTAACTTGGCGGTGTCAGAGGAAGGCTCCAAAAATTGTCAAAGACTTCAGTCACCCAAGTCATAGACTGTTCTCTCTGCTACCGCACGGCAGTACCGGAGCGTGAAGTCTAGGTCCAAAAGGCTCCTTAACAGCTTCTAACCCCCAAGCCATAAGACTGCTGAACAATTAATAAAATGGCCACCCGGACTATTTACATTTGATTTTACACTGCTGTTACTCTCTGTTTATTATCTACGCATAGTCACTTTACCCCTACCTACATGTACAAATTACCTCGACTAACACATTTACTCGGTACCGGTACCACTTTTATATAGCCCCGGTGTTATTTTATTGTGTTAGTTTTTATTAAATGTTTTATTTTATTCAGTAAATTCAGTAAACTCTATTTCTTGAACTGCGTTGTTGGGGGCTTGTAAGTAAGCATTTCACGGTAAGGTGTACACCTGTTGTATTGGACGCATGTGACAAAAACCATTTGATTTGTGACTGTGAATCTGACTTGGTTGCTGTGTTTAACATGTGGAAACCAGACAGTGGGGGCGGCCTGCCGGCCGGTTTGTTTACATTGCTCAGAACGCGCCATGCGATTCTTGGCTACGTGATGACGTAACCTGAAAGAAATCCGGTGGAACTCGGAAGAGAGGTGACTGTTGTATTCTAAATCAAAATATCAAAATGAAATCAAAGGTGAGACAACTCTATTTTCATGCATGTACGACACCTAGATATTTACGTATGGTCAGTAATTCTTGAAAACCTAGGAATTCATCATGATCGTACGAATTTGATGTATTCAGTGCATTCTACTTGGGTTAGCGCGATAGCTCAGCTAGCCAGCTTCTGCAACAACATTTTGTCAGCATCTAGTGAATCACACGGGAAATGGAAATGTTTACACGTGCACGCAGTGTTCTGAATGCAAACCTGCACATAACAGTTTGCAGATGTTGAAATCCAAACCTATATGGCTTACCTACGTGTTTTCTTAATTGTGAGTATTCAATTGTATTTGCTTGGTGACAGCTTATATCATTGAGTATCGTTAGCTAGGTTTCTATCCGATTGGCGACAGATTTCATGCGAATATTCAAAAATCCGCATAAAGAAGATATTTGCATTTTCCGTCAAGTGGAGTGTTTCCACCAAACTGACTTGTTGCGGAGAAAAAAACTGCGTGATGACGTAGGCACACATTACATTTTTAGTACCTTTTCAAGTACAGAATACAAATCTAAATGTGTTTCCATCGCATTTTCAACACAACTAATAGTTTCGTCACACGAACTGTTGCCTAAATAGCCTGCCTACTCAGGTCTTGGCACATGCGTTCTAACCAACAGCTCGCAGATACAGTGCGCGTAGGCTAGTCTACATTATGAGATTGTTATGGCTTTTTGTTTTTGTCAAATAGCAGTCAAGCATCGATCATCATGTCACCAGAATAAGTCCCTCGATATTTATTGGAAAGGACCATTAAGCTCATAGCACTTTCAGCACCCTGTGAAGTTCCTCATAATTAACTTTATCTGTAACCTAAGAAACTGCATGGTTTCCCGAGTCGTAGTGGGAGGACCGCGCGACTCCAAGTTCGCTTCAAGGTGTTGGTTTTTAAATCAGTATTTGCGCATGAAGGCGTTTCCACCGCCATTTCTCGCATAATACATTTTACCGACACAAAAAGATCCCACCATGTGGAATGAACAAGTTATATGTAGGAATTTATACAATTGTACCGAACATTCCTGTTTCCATCACAGCTGTCATTCATTTTCGTAATAATAATAAAAAAAGTTTTTGTACAGTATTATTTTACTCACATTGAAAACTGTGGATCGAAGGTGGTTAGTGAGTACACCCCACTTATGTACATTCTATGGCCATCTTTAGATCGTTCTAGCTACTCCATGTGATCTCATGATTAATAGAATTATGAAATATTTGTCTAACTTCTTTAAACTGGCATGGATAGTTAATCAGAAGTATTTCCTCACATCTAGCTGGTAGTGGGAGTGAAAGTAGATTTTTCTGTTTTGTCAGTGATATAAGGCAAATCACAGAAACTGCTCACAAAGTTAGAACTTGAGTGCAATGCAAAGTACTAGGCCTATTAACGGCAATACCTCTATGCTCTAGATCTAGAACCCACATATTTAACTTCAACATAATGAATGACTTGTTGATGTTCTACATGTTCTAGATCTAGAACCCTGGCTGCCATGGAATCCGAGGGGAACGTGCTCCGCGTGGACTTCCCAAACTTCTCCGGATCCCTGCTTCAGAAGCTCAACCAGCAACGGCAGAGGGGACAGCTTTGTGACATCATCGTGGTCATCCAGGGCCATCAGTACCGCGCTCACCGGGCTGTCCTGGCTGCCAGTTCGCCCTACTTCTGTGACCAGGTCCTCCTCAAAAACAGCGCCCGCTGTGTTTTACCCGACGTCATGCACCCATGTGTGTTCGAACGCCTGCTCCTCTCTTGCTACACAGGCACCCTGCACCTACCGGCTGGTGAAGTGGTAGCCTTCCTCACTGCAGCAAGCTTCCTCCAGATGTGGCACGTGGTGGACAAGTGCACTGAGCTGTTAGAGGTGGTAGGAAGCGGCGCAAGAACATTAGCGCACAAGTCTTCTGGTGGGCTTGGGGACAGGCCTTCCCCTGGGGACAGCAGCTACCACAGCCCAGGGGATGGCTCCATGGGCCTGGAGGCCGGCGGAGTAGCAGTGGAGGGCTTTGCCAAGATGGAAATGGATGAGCTCCTGGAGAACAGCTTCTCCCCACCCTCTCTGGAGAACAACAGCACCCAGCCCGGCGGCAGCTGCTCTCCGCCGGTTGACCACGACGGCTCAGGTAGCGAGGCCACCAGCCAGGACGGGGATGACGAGGAGGGTGGTGAGGGGGACTACCAGTACTCCAGACCAGCCTACGTCCCACCCAGCATCATGGGCCACAGGAAATGGGTCCATGTGAAGTCAGAGAGGCGTGAGGATTGCAGGGGCGACGGGGCTCTGTTTAGCGGGGACCCTGCGGTTACTGACCCTGAGAAGATTATGAACTTTAGCCACTCCCAGGCTTCGGCCAGCAGGAGCTCCCTGGGCCACAGCATTGACGAGAAGCTGGCAGCTCAGCTGGAGGATCGCCTGGAGGAGGACCCGCTGGACTTTTATGGAACCTCCATGGAGGGCTTCTCCGCCGACAAGGCCGAAGGGACCCCGCTGAAGAACGACCTGCTAGGAGGGGCAACCGGGGGTGAGGAGAGCGGCGGTGGTTTGGAAGGAAACCCCAGTGGCCTCCAGGAAGAGACCTCCCACTCTGGCTTTGCCTCAGTGGTCTACAAATTGTACCCCTGCCAGTGTGGCAAGAGCTTCACCCACAAGAGCCAACGGGACCGGCACATGAGCATGCACCTTGGCTTGCGGCCATACGGCTGTGCCGTGTGCGGCAAGAGCTTCAAGATGAAGCACCACCTGGTGGGCCACATGAAGATTCACACTGGCGTAAAGCCCTACGAGTGCAGCCTGTGTGCCAAGCGCTTCATGTGGCGGGACAGCTTCAACAGACACACGTCCTCCTGCACCAGGGCCCACCAGGCCCGGCCCGCCGTCAACGAGCAGGCTGCCCAGATCTGCTGACCCCAGATCAGATTTCCAACTACAGTTCACCTCGTCATCTCCCACTGTCCCATATCAGTTTCACTGAGCAGGCTGCCCAGATTTGCTGATCCTGGATCAGATTAACACACAGTTGCTGGATGACCACACTCCAATCAGTTTAGGTGGATATAGGGTTAATCCACCCCTTTTGATTTGAACAAAACCTTCCATACATATTTGCCCATTGTAGAAGTGCTCAGAAACAGCATTTGTTTACCTGAATGCCAAAATATTCAAGAGATAAAGGTGCTCAAAGTTGACCCATTTTTCATACCCCACCGTACCATGAGACATCCATGTCTTCATCACAGGAAAAGATAAACGGATGAGATTTATATAATTTGAAAAGCTTACAAACAGGGTTGTCAAACTATTTTAACGTCAATTATCTAAAAACGCGGAAACTCCTTATTTTACATCCTTTAACGTGTTTGTGTTGTGCCTGCCATCGGTTGAGACACAACATGCTCTTGAATACAGGGTGGGTATAATGTTTTGGCTAATAAATGTAGTAAAATGGATGGTTGGAGGTCCACACATCAGAGAATGTTGACTTATGTTGTTTTAAATTATACTGTCAACCCTCCATAGGAAACCTATTGAAATTGTAGAAATTTACAGTTTTACATTTGTCATTTAGCAGATGCTCTTATCCAGAGTGACTTACAGTAGAGAGTGCACACATTTTTATTTATTTTTTCATTTAAAAATACTTCTCCTCCGTGGGACTCAAAGCCACAATTTTGACGGAGCATAGATAAAATAGATAATTTGAAATATAGATAATAGAATAGACATGACCATTTAATTTGACATTGAATGGTGGGTTGACTGGCGGTCATCTTTGTGGTAGACTGGTAGTAGTTAGAAGTTAACATTTTTATTCAATTATCATTTCAGTGGTGTACCTGGAGGATATTCAGTAGTGAGTTGCCTAGTTAAATAAAGGTTAAATATGTTTTATTCATTTTTTAAACCCAGCTAAATTGCAGTGGTCTGAAGGGATAGGTCCATTCAATTTCAGTGATTGAAATTATACCCACCTTGTATTCTAGAGCAAGTTGTGTCTCAACTGTTGGTGGGCAAAACACAAAAACCTCAGATGATGTGAAATAGGGCCTAAGCTACAACATATGAAAATATGAGTTTACACGTTTTTAGATAATTGAAGTTAAAGGTTTAAAAAAGGTTGTTTTTTTTATCCTTTGACACGTACCAACAAACGGGTGTGGTCCCTGCAGCGTACGCTCAAACCAGTGTGATTAGAATGCTTATTTAGAATGTCCAGTTTCGATTGATGCAGCGGTCAGTGTTTGAGCTGGCCACACTGTTTTTTCACAGAAACATTTTGCACAAACACAGTCCTTACAAAGCTGAGTGTGAGTAGTTTATTTTTGGATGCAATGTTCAGACATTCACAGAAGTAGCGACAGCATAACACAATCATCCTAAATGGAAAATGTAGGCTACATTAGTCTTAGCACTAACTGAGGAAAGATTGACATAACACAAGAGGTCATATTACTATTTACAATTCATCACATTACGGTGAGCTCACCATTGATCGAAATAATTGAGTAAAATACTTGAAAAAAATCTAAAGTAATTTGACGATGTGTAGTTAGTGCATGCCACTATGTTAGTTTTCTGTGTCAACCAAAGATAAGAAGAGAAGACAAGATGAGTTTGGTCTGTTTGCAATATGCATGATGAAGGGGGTGTGTCGTCTGATCATTCACTTCCGGAAGTTTACTCGAAAGATGAGTGAACCATTCCTTCACCTCATTATAACATCTTTGGTCTGACAGCCGTTTCTGTGACACCCAGAATGCATTGTGAAATTTAAACAAACATGGAGCCATACATAGCTGGAAAATATCTTAGCATTAGCTCATCATAATCAGTACAACCTTCAAAAAAGTATTTTACATCATAGGTGTCCATTACAATTACAATCTATGCAATAATCGTAATGCATTATTTGTCACCAGGACTTGAAACCTGAATAAAACTGTAAATGCTCCATTCATACATACTGTATGCTACAGTAGAAACCTCAACAGGATATACAGGATATACAGTCTCAAACATAAATTGTCCCCAACAGTGACATGGGCTACTTCTATGTGAATTAATGAGGAGGTGGAACACACCTCAGTTCAAACTGTTGTTAGAAAATAATTTTACATTGACAAGTTGAAACATAGATAATTAGCAGGCTGCGAGGGTTAACTGTCCTGTTACTTAACGATCACATTTAGGAACAGTGAGTGCATTCTGACATCACGTGTATAAAACAAATCACGCTGGTGTGACCGTTAGAGATATTTGGAACTCACAAGTGAAAAGGTTAAATATAATTTTAGGTAAATCATGAAATAGTTTGACAACACTTTGTCATCTTTTAAATGACAAACTCAACCATATATCATTTTTTTTATCAGTAATGAAGACAGGGATGTCTCATGGTATGGTGACATGGCTCAACTTTGAGCAAATTTATCTTCTGAATGTTTTGGCATTCAGGTCCAAAAAGTAACTTTCTGATCACTTCTTCCATGGGCAAACATGTATGGAAAGTGTTGTTTAACTCAAAAGGGATGCTGTCAAAAAGTGATTGACTTCAAATGGATTTACCCTATAGACTTATAGAGCATCGGCCTGAGCCAACCGTCACATATGAACTGGTCCAAGATCAGAATCCTGGGACGCCAGCTTTGCAGTCTACTCAGCTACTCAGATCTGCCGAGTCGGAATCAGAACCTCAGAAATTGTGGTGTGTGGACTGCTATAGCTACTTAACAGGAGAAACATGGAGTGCATGTACAGTGCCTTCAGAAAGTATTCATAACATTTTACTTATTCCACATTTTGTTGTGTTACAGCCTGAATTCAAAACATTTAATTTTTTTCTTCTTCTCACCCATCTACACAATACCCCATAATGAAAAAGTTAAAACATATTTTTAGAAATGTTAGCAAATTTATTAAAAATACAATACAGAAATATCTCATTTACATAAGTATTCACACCCCTGAGACAATACTTTGTAGCAGCTGTGAGTCTTTCTGTGTAAGTTTCTAAGAGCTTTCCACACCTGGATTGTGCAACATTTGCATGGTTTTCTTTTCAAAGTTCAAGCTCTGTCAAATTGGTTGTTGATCATTGCTAGACAACCATTATCAGGTCTTGCCATAGATTTAAGATTTAAGTCAAAACTGTAACTCGGCCACTCGGGAAGATTCACTGTCTTCTTGGTAAGCAACTGCAGTGTAGATTTGGGCTTGTGTTTTAGGTTTTTGTCCTGCTGAAAGGTGAATTCATCTCCCAGTGTCTGGTGGAAAGCAGACTGAACCAGGTTTTCTTTTAGGATTTTGCCTGTGCTTAGCACCATTTAGTTTATTTTTTATCCTGAAAAATTCCCCAGTCCTTAACGATTACAAGCATACCCATAACATGATGCAGCCACCACTATGCTTGAAAATAAGGAGAATGATACTTTGTAATGTGTTGTATTGGATTTGCTTCAAACATAACACTTTGTATTTAGGACAAAAAAAGTTAATTGCTTTACCACATTTTTTGCAGTATTACTTTAGTGCCTTGTTGCAAACAGGATGCATGCATTGGAATATTTTTATTCTGTACAGGCTTCTTTCTTTTTACGTTGTCAATTAGGTTAGTATTGTGGAGTAACTACAATGTTGTTGATCCATCCTCAGTTTTTTCCTATCACAGCCATTAAACTCTGTAACTGTTTAAAGTCACCATTGGCCTCATGGTAAAATCCCTGAGCGTTTCCTTCCTCTCCGGCAACTGAATTCGGAATGTCGCCTGTATCTTTGTAGTGACAGGGTTTATTGATACACCATCCAAAGTGTAATTAATAATTTTACCATGCTCAAAGGGATATTTAAAGTCTGCTTTTTTTTATTTGTACCCATCTACCAATAGGTGCCGTTCTTTGTGAGGCATTGGAAAACCTCCCTGGTGTTTGTGGTTGAATCTGTGTTTGAAATTCACTGCTTGACTGAGGGACCTTACAAATAATTGTATGTGTGGGGTACAGAGATGAGGTAGTCATTCAAAAATCATGTTCAACACTATTATTGCACATAGTCCAAGGAACTTGTTATGTGGCTTGTTAAGCAAATGTTTACTTCTGAACTTATTTAGGCGTGCCATTACAAAAGGGTTGAATACTTATTGACACAAGACATTTCTGCTTAAATTTTTTTATTAATTTGTAAAAAATGTATGAAACATGATTTAACTTTGACATTATCGGGTACTGTGTGTAGGCCAGTGACAAAATAAATCTAAATTTAATCCATTTTTAAATGTATTCAGTAACACAACCAAATGTGGAAAAAGTCGAGGGGTGTGAATACATTCTGATGGCACTGTAAATAGCCTTTGAAGCAGGAATGGGTTTGGTCACACATCTAATGTGTGGTCCATGTTACCTCAATGTTCTCACATAGACACATCAATAGCACACTGGCTAAAGCCATTATATTTACTGGTTTTAAACCATATATGGGCCTTTCTTTTGTTAACTATGTGGTAGGGAGTTTTTTCACCCTCAGGACTGGATGTTGGAGAGTAGTGCCATTTATCTGGTCAATTAGCCAGCCATTCCCCAGAGGAGTTGCCATTTTGAAACCTTACTTGTTTATCCTCCGATGACTTCTCATATCTGTCACCTTGAAAATCAGGGATTCTCCTGTTCATCATGTATTAATAGTTTATTTATTCATGTTTTGGGAGTGGAATCATGTAAATGAGACAGTGTATCTTTGACATACTTGTACAGTTGTAGAAAATTATGGTAGGTTCAATGATGGTGAGTAGTGTTTGTTAAGGTGTGCCAATGTACTGTGTAGCCCAAGTTAGGTCAATATAACCTGTGAGGCTGTTGAGCTATGTAAATGAAATAGTACTTATGATATTAGCACACGTTTTTGACATATTGAACATACTTAAAGTAACCATCCAGTGTTTCCAGATTTCTATGAAATATGACCTCAAATTAATTACAATTTGAGTGAAATACTTTTCCTTCCAAAAATTGGTAATTAAGCATGTTAAAACGCAGCTTTTCTGGGTTGGAATTGTGTGTCCATACCCCAACAACAGAATGGTGTGGGTGTATACCGGTCATTAAAAATTTTCATGCAAGTTGACTGAAGATTGCCCAGCTAAGCCAATGAGGCAGGATGACATCATTCTCTATGAGTAAATAGCAAGTATTTTTTGAAATGGTCTGTTTGAGATACAAGTTTGAGGTGGAGTTTTTTTAAGTGTTTATTTCTCCAATTAATGCTTTGGCCACAAATCTGAGTATAAGACGAGTCAACAAAATTATTTGGGTATGAGTTAACAGAATATATACTTTTAAAAGTTAGGTTATCCCTGGACAGTTACTTTAAGTTTAATGAGTCATGCATTTCAGTTTTGGAAATAGTATTCTTAAAGGCACTTAAACCTAGTTTGAACCAGAGCATGCCTTTCTAGTGACTTTTTGCCAGTAGGCTACCTGCTAGATAGTCTCTTCACACTTTTGTACAGTCAGCCACATAAAGAGTTATGTGAAAAATAATACAAGAAAGGTAGTATACCTCATTTTTAAATTATGCCTGGCATAAGTCATAAGACTTTTGCGGTTCAAGTAGGCTGTTTTGCTTGCTAGGTTTGTGATGCCAGGTCGGTTTTACAGTTTATACACTTTCAATTCAAACAGGATTTGACTGATGTTATTTTTCCAAACAACAATTTATATGTTTAACTGGAAACCTCAATTACATATACTAAAACCTCAACATATTTATCATAAAATATTTTACTATATTTTTGGGAAGTAGGTATAAATAAATGTACAAATGCACAAAAAGATTACTGTACCGTAGTTTGTAGTTACACAACATCTGATAATCAACATATTGAATATAGTTTGTGGTTTCTTACTACTCTTATAGCCTAATAAATATTGTTTTTAGATCATTTATGACTGACATTGTTGATTATATTGTTATTTTTTAAATCAGCACGCGTTAAGGGATTTTGAATTTAAGCTGATCCTTGAAGAATGAACGTGAAATCCTAAAACAAATTGTAAAAAAAGTGACAATTGGTACCACCACAACAAGGAATATGCCACAATCTGTTCACCAATAGCTTTCTAGGTATTGTTAAAGAAAATTAAAGTGGACAGTCTAAGATTTTGCACTAGTTGCTACTTTTGTGGCTATGTATTATGGGTGCCCTGGGAAATAAAGAGCAAACTATCTTTATTTTGAGGATTAAAAAAATAATGATTAAACAATAGGACCAACTGAATTTGTTTGGGTAGATGTTTCTTCTTTTGCCTTCTTATATTAGTGATGACATTTTGTAGTATACTGTATAATACAATACTACTCATGTTAGTACCCTTGATCAGGTTCCATGATCAAACATGTTTTTAGAAATGTTTACAAATGTATTGAAAATGAAATACAGAAATATCTAATTTACATAAGTATTCACACCCCTGAGTCAGTACATGTTAGAATCACCTTTGTCAGCGATTACAGCTATGAGTCTTTATGGGTAAGTCTCTAAGAGCTTTGCACACCTAGATTGTACAATATTTCCACATTATTCTTTAAAAAAAAATGTAAGCTCTGTCAAGATGGTTGTTGATCATTGCTAGACATCCATTTTCAAGTTTTGCCATAGATTTTCAAGACGATTTTAGTCAAAACTGTAACTAGGCCACTCAGGAACATTCAATGTCGTCTTAGTAAGCAATTCCAGTGTCTATTTAGACTTGTGTTTTAGGTTATTGTCCTGCTGAAAGGTGAAAAGAACCTGGACCAACAAAGGTATTGCAAGTGTCTGGAACAGGTCATTTTCCATTTTTTTTCAGCATTCTTGATTACTAGTATGCAAATTGTATTTTTGTATCGGCTGCTAACAAAACGAAAGACAATCATTTTAGAGTGACAGTCTTTTTCATGTGAAAGCTAACATTGGTGCATTTAATTCAAAGTAGGAACTCTATGTCTACTGTATGCGGTACAAAATATGGTATTTGAAATGATGTTACGGTATTTGCTTCCACATTGCTTTTATCACAAGTTCTGTAGGTTTTCGGGTCATCTGGAGAAATGTAATCTAAATATCAATTGAAAATAAATTCCTCGGAATGATGGGCCTAGGTACTGTTAGAGAAAATTAAAGTGGACTGTCTGAGATTTAGCACTAGTTAGTTGCTACTTTTGTGACTGTATTACAGGTGTCCTGGGAAAATAAAGAGCAAACTAACTTCATTTTGAGGATAAAAAACAATGATTAAACAATAGGATCAATTGAGCTTGTTTGGGAAGATGTTTCTGCTCTCGTGTCCATTATATTAGTGATGAAATTAAAACCTCACCTCACATAAATTAGCATGTGTCTTTAGATTTTACAATCTATCAAAAGTTGCTCACATTTTTCCAGAACTCTTTCCTAAAACTAACTTTGTCACCATTTTGGATATTTTCTTCTTATAGAAGAACTTTGAATGTTTTGTACAAACAAAATGTTTTCAGCAATAAATGTTTGCTCCCTGTGTAACATTTCATAGGTGATGTTGTTTGGAAAACTCTACTTCACTAGGTTAAATTAATTATTTAAATTATATTACCTGTGGGCTATTTCTCTTATGCTGTGTAAATTGAACAACCTATGACACCCTACCACAGGGTGGTGTATTTTGAGATGGTCAAATAATGTAGGGTTGTCTTGATACCAGTATTGCGATACCACGGTTTTCCATGGCAAAAAGAAAACATAAAGCAGACTGAACTTTATGGTCCTTTTAAAAAACCTGCTGTATGTAAAATATTGTGTGATATAGCTTGGGAATAAAAAAATGTGACTCTGGGTGACAACAGAAGGCTTTGGCCGTGTTTGAGAACATAAAAACCGTCATGTATCATGGGTATCTTGTGACTGACAGAGTAGTTATTAATTAATCAAGGTGATTTGTAAATCAGTCAGTCTCGACTCCCCTTTAAAGATAGCTGCAATGTTGAACTGCGTGTTTGCAACATTAGAAAAAAATTCTCACAATTAGGTCAGCTTCATGTTTTGTTTCCATTCCAAGATACTTCAGAGTATCGCGATACTGTTATTGTGACAACCACCGAATGTAGTACGTATTTCCTATTAGCTTTCCTATTACCGCGTGTGGTTGACCCACATGACATAATCCTCATACTGATCATGTCATCATTGTGAAAGTATGACGCTTTAATGCCTTCAGGAAGTATTCACACCCCTTGACTTATTCCACATTTTGTTGTGTTACAGCCTGAATTCAAAATGGATTAAATAGATTAGTTACAGTGCCTTTAGTTACAATCACTCACTTTCACTTCTCATTTCAATGCGTGCTGAGTCTCAGGTTCCATATTGACCACTAGACTAGGAAGCCACAGACCGTTACAGGTCGTTCTATTAAAAGAGTGTCTTTTGCATACCTTATTGCATTTTAAGAGTCTTTTATATTAAAGGAAGTGCCCTTTTAATATAGACAATGTGGAAAATTCAATAAATAAGATTTTTAATGTGAATAAAGACTTGCTTAAGTGCCATAATTCAGCAATGACATGTCCCTCCATTCAACCCCACAAATGAATACTACGGTTTACTATAGAATAATGTATAGAATAATGTTTTAAGTGAAATATTAGCTTTTGTCTGAAGCTGAAAAAGACAGGAAATTCTAAAGCTTATTTGACCTATGCAAAAGGCTTTATAGCATAAGCAGCTTGACTACTACTAGAGTACTGTAGCGTTTTTGATCTATTGTACTCCGACAACCGATGTACTCACATTGGATGGGTGTATTAGGATTCAAACCTTCTCTCAAACAGCCTAATATGTATTCTTAGAGTAGGTTTACCACATTAATGTACTTGGTAATATAAACGTGTTTTTTCATGTAAGACATAATCCCATTCCACTCATTTAAACATTATGGGGAGGTTTTCCCAGACACAGATTAAGCCTAGTCCTGGATTAAAAAGCAAGATCAATGGAACATTTCTGGACTAGGTGTAATCTGTGTCTGCAAAACAGGCTCATTAACCCTACATTTGACCAAGCCTAATACATAAGTCTACTGAGACATGGTAGTTGACAGCTATTGAACATATTTTGAAGCTATACATGGTTTATGTTCCTGTTCTAAACAATGGAGTAATGCAACCTTATATGTTGGGTTATGTTAGAGTAAGACAGTTGCACTATGCACTTGAGGCATTTATAAATTATAGTATTCAACGGGTCAATTTGTAATTGCTTAATCATTTTTTTTTACTTAAATTAATTACACATACCCATTGATTCTTGAAGAATATAATTTATATATTAAATGCCTCGAGCTTAGTCAAATTGTCATATCCCATCAGAACCCCAAATATATGCTTGTTCTACTCAATTGTTTGTAAACAATGTAATTTGAAACAAAGCCTCTGAATATGGTTAAAATTGTCATTTTGTATCCATAGCTATATGGGAGAGTGGTTACATTATTATTATTTCTCTAACACCAATTCTTCAGCTTTTTGCCAAAACAGTGGTGGGGTGCCGGCTTTGTTGTTGTTTGAACTGCAGATTTCCCCTTTAAGAACCATATATCAAGATTAGGAACATTGAACAGATTTCCAGATGGCAGATTGCATGTGTGTCTTACCTGAAAAACATGTTTACATTTGGTATTTTATTAGGATCCCCATTAGCTGTTGCGAAAGCAGCAGTTACTCTTCCTGGGGTCCATTACAAAGGACATTAATGTGGTAAACCTACTCTATGAGTATGTATTAGGCTGTTTGAGAGAAGATTTGAATCCTAACCAACCCATCCAATGTGAGTACATCTGTTGTTGAAGTACAGTAGATAAATAAAGCTACAGTAGTCTAGTAGTAGTCAAACTGCCAATGCTGAAAAGCCTTGTTAGTGCATAGGTCAAATTAGCTTTTGAATTTCCTGTCTTTTTCAGCTTCAGTCAAAAGGATTTAATAACTGGTTGACCCTCCTTTGGCAGCAATAACCTCAACCAAACATTTTCTGTAGTTGCGGATCAGACCTGCACAATGTCAGGTGGAATTTTGGACCATTCCTCTTTACAAAACTGTTTCAGTTCAGCAAAATTCTTGGGATGTCTGGTGTGAACCGTTCTCTTGAGGTCATGTCACAGCATCTCAATCGGGTTGAGGTCAGGACATTTTCTTCTGTTGAAGCAATTCTGTTGTTGATTTACTTCTGTGTTTTGGGCTGTTGTCCTATTGCATCACCCAACTTCTGTTAAGCTTCAATTGGGGGACAGATAGCCTTACATTCTCCTGCAAAATGTCTTGATAAACTTAATTAATTTTTCTGTCTGATAGCAAGCTGTCCAGGCCCTGAGGCAGCAGAGCAGTCCCAAACCATGACGCTCCCTCCACCATACTTTAGAGTTGGGATGAGGTTTTGATGTTTGTGTGCTGTGCCTTTTTTTCTCCACACATAGTGCTGTGTGTTCCTTCTAAACAACTTAACTTTAGTTTAATCTGTCCACAGAATATTTTGCCAGTAGTGCTGTGGAACATCCAGGTGCTCTTTTGCAAACTTCAGACATGCAGCAATGTTTTTTTGGACAACAATGGGTTCTTCCGTGGTGTCCTCCCATGAACACCATTCTTGTTTAGTGTTTTACGTATTGTAGACTTGTCAACAGAGATGTTAGCATGTTACAGAGATTTCTGTAAGTCTTTAGCTTACACTCTAGGATTCTTCTTAACCTCATTGAGCATTCTGCGCTGTGCTCTTGCAGTCATCTTTGCAGGACGGCCACTCCTAGGGAGAGTAGCAACAGTGCTGAACTTTCTCCATTTATAGACAATTTGTCTTACCGTGGACTGATGAACATCAAGGCTTTTAGAGATACATTTATAACCCTTTCCAGCTTTATGCAAGTCAACAATTCTTAATCTTAGGTCTTCTGAGATCTCTTTTGTTTGAGGCATGGTTCACATCCGGCAATGCTTCTTGTGAATAGCAAAGTCAAATTTTGTGATTGGAGATGACCTGCCCTATAAAAAACAATCTCGTCTCATTGATTGGACTCCAGGTTAGCTGACTCCTGACTCCAATTAGCTTTTGGAGAAGTCATTAGCCTAGGGGTTCACATACTTGTTCCAACATACACTGTGAATGTTTAAATTATGTATTCAATATAGACAAGAAAAATACAATAAGTTGTGTGTTATTAGTTTAAGCACACTGTGTTTGTCCATTGTTTTGAGAAAGTTTTGAGATTATGCCGCGGGATTTAGAGGTAATTTGTGGTTTAGTACGGCACCCTACGTCACTGCTTCATTGCTCCAGACCAGCGCAAGGGGGAGTTACAGAACTGATTATGCTTTTGGGTCCCATGGCGCTAATGTGTCTCTACCGTACAATGAATGGGCGACATAAAAATACACCTATTTTTTTGTTTCTACTCGTCAACAGTTTCTACTAAAACTGTTGTTACACTAAGGTTTTTATTCTAAGAGAAACGAAAATGACCTGGATGCCATATACAGTATTATAGTCTGTAAAAGGAAAAATATTACCACCGTCTCTTGCGCATGTCATTTTCTAGATTTGCCCTAATGAAAAAGGTCCCTAAGATATTAATTTAGAATCCTCCGATCCTCTAAATTTAATTATTGGCGGAGAGCCATATAGATTGCAAAATAGTTGGGAAAAGATTTTCGATGGCACATCGTTTATGAATTGACAGTCAATTTTCCGTTCCTCCTGAACTGCAAGCACACCCCAAAAAATACAAAATGTTTTTGTTTCTACTTGATCAGAACAAGCTGTAACTGAACTGTAGCATATTACTTACTGAAACTGTTGTTACACTAAGGTTTTTATTCTAAGAGAAACGAAAATGACCTAGATGCCGTCTACAGTATTATAGTCTCTAAAAGGAAAAATATTAACAGCATCTCTTGCGCATGTCATTTTCCTTTCATAATGCGTCCTTATTTACAAAGAAATTATTATTATTATTATTATTATTATTATTATTATTATTAGATATTCTCACAGCGCACATTTGAAAATCCCAAACTCTAAAAGTAATTGGAAAGATAGATACAAATTGTTTGTGATTACAATAAAGAATGTAAACAAGATGTAAACAAGATGCTGTGTTTTTATTTACAGTAGTGATGGACAGCTGGAGGCATTTTGAAAATATGTTTTCAAACACTTATTTTTCAAAATTGTACTGTAGCAGGTGTAGCCCATCATGCCAACAATGTTTCCTATTAGCCCGGCTAAATCAAATCAAATCAAAAAAAAATTGCCACATGAACCGAATACAACAAGTGTAGACTTTACCATGAAATGCTTACTTACAAGCCCTTAACCAACAGTGCAGTTCAAGAAGAAGAAAATATTTACCAAGTATGCTAAAATAAAAAGTAACAATAAAAAGTAACACAATAAGAACAACAATAACGAGGTTATATACTGGGGGCACCGGTACCGAGTCAGTGTGCAGGGGTACAGGCTAGTTGAGACAAGTAAGTGGGGGCGAAGTGACTATGCATCGGTAACAAACAAACAGCGAGTAGCAGCAGTGTACAAAAGGGAGGGGGGATCAATGTAAATTGTCCGGTGGTGATTTTTATGAATTGTTCAGCAGTCTAATGGCTTGGGGGTAGAAGCTGTTGAGGAGCCTTTTGGTCCTAGACTTGGTGCTCCGGTACAGCTTGCCGTGCCATAGCAGAGAAAACAGTCTATAACTTGGTTGACTGGAGTCTCTGACAAGGTTGTGGGCTTTCCTCTGACACCTCCTATTATATAGGTCCTGGATGGCAGTTCGCACTACCCTCTGTAGCGCCTTACGGTCAGATGCTGAGCAGTTGCCATACCAGGCGGTGATGCAACCGGCCAGGATGCTTTCGATGGTGCAACTGTAGAACCCATGCCAAAACCTCCTGAGGGGGAAAAGGTTTTGTCATGCCCTCTTCACGACTGTCTTGGTATGTTTGGACCATGATAGTTTGTTGGTGATGTGGACACCAAGGAACTTGAAACTCTCAACCCGTTCCGCTACAGCCCCGTCGATGTTAATGGGGGCCTGTTCGTCCCGCGTTTTCCTGTAGTCCACAATCAGCTTATTTGTCTTGCTCACATTGAGGGAGAGGTTGTTGTCCTGGCACCACACTGCCAGTTCTCTGACCTCCTCCCTATAGACCGTTTCATCGCTGTCGGTGATCAGGCCTACCACTGTTGTGTCGTCAGCAAACTTAATGATGGTGTTGGAGTTGTGTTTGGCCACGCAGTCGTGGGTGAACATGGAATTCAGGAGGGGACTAAGTACACACCCCTGAGGGGCCCCAGTGTTAAGGATCAGCGTGGCAGACGTGTTGTTGCCTACTCTAACCACCTGGGGGCGGATGTCAGGAAGTCCAGGATCCAGTTGCAGAGGGAGGTGTTTAGTCCCAGAGTCCTTAGCTTAGTGATGACCTTCGTGGGCGCTATGGTATTGAACGCTGAGCTGTAGTCAATCAACAGCATTCTCACATAGGTTTTCCTTTTGTCCAGGTGAGAAAGGGCATTGTGGAGTGCGAATGAGATTGCGTCATCTGTGGATCTGTTGGGGCGGTATGCGAATTGGAGTGGGTCTAGGGTGACCGGGAGGATGCTGTTGATGTGAGCCATGACCAGTCTTTCAAAGCACTTCATGGCTACCGACGTGAGTGCCACGGGGCGGTAATCATTTATGCAGGTTACCTTCGCTTCCTTGGGCACAGGGACTGCTGGTCTGCTTGAAACATGTAGGTGTTACAGACTCGGTCAGGGAGAGGTTGAAAATGTCAGTGAAGACGTCCTGGTAATCCGTCTGGCCCCGCAGCTTTGTGAATGTTGACCTGTTTAAAGGTTTTGTTCACATCGGCTACCGAGAGCGTAGTCATACAGTAATCCAGAACAGATGGTGCTCTCGTGCATGCTTCAGTGTTGCTTGCCTCGAAGCGAGCATAAAAGGCATTTAGCTCGTCTGGTAGGCTCGCGTCACTGGGCAGCTCGCGTCTGGGTTTCCCTTTGTAGTCCGTAATAGTTTTCAAGCCCTGCCACATCCGACGAGCGTCAGAGCCGGTGTAGTAGGATTCAATCTTAATCCTGTATTGATGCTTTGCTTGTTTGATGGTTCGTCTGATGGCATAGCGGGATTTCTTATAAGCGTCCGGATTAGTCTCCTGCTCCTTGAAAGCGGCAGCTCTAGCCCTTAGCTCGATGCGGATGTTGCCTGTAATCCATGACTTCTGGTTGGGATATGTACGTACAGTCACTGTGGGGACGATGTCATCGATGCACTTATTGATGAAACCGATGACTGAGGTGATGTATTCCTCAATGCCATTGGATGAATCCCAGAACATGTCTGTGCTAGCAAAACAGTCCTGTAGTGTAGCATCCAAGATGCCGTAGCAGTTCAGACGTCTTTGTCTTGTCGTGTCCCGTGTATATATCTTTTTTTTCCTTCGTATACAGTGAGTGAAAAAAGTATTTGATCCCCTGCTGATTTTGTAAGTTTGCCCACTGACAAAGAAATTATCAGTCTATAATTTTAATGGTAGGTTTATTTGAACAGTGAGAGACAGAATAACAACAAAAAAATCCAGAAAAACGCATGTGAAACATTTTATACATTGATTTGCATTTTAATGAGGGAAATAAGTATTTGACCCCCTCTCAATCAGAAAGATTTCTGGCTCCCAGGTGTCTTTTATACAGGTAATGAGTTGAGATTAGGAGCACACTCTTAAAGGGAGTGCTCCTAATCTCAGCTTGTTACCTGTATAAAAGACACCTGTCCACAGAAGCAATCAATCAATCAGATTCCAAACTCTCCACCATGGCCAAGACCAAAGAGCTCTCCAAGGANAAATATGGAGGTGGAAACATTATGCTTTGGGGGTGTTTTTCTGCTAAGGGGACTGGACAACTTCACCGCATCAAAGGGACGATGGACGGGGCAGTGTACTGTCAAATCTTGGGTGAGAACCTCAGCCAGGGCATTGAAAATGGGTCGTGGATGGGTATTCCAGCATGACAATGACCCAAAACACACGGCCAAGGTAACAAAGGAGTGGCTCAAGAAGAAGCACATTAAGGTCCTGGAGTGGCCTAGCCAGTCTCCAGACCTTAATCCCATAGAAAAACTGTGGAGGGAGCTGAAGGTTCGAGTTGCAAAACGTCAGCCTCGAAACCTTAATGACTTGGAGAAGATCTGCAAAAAGGAGTGGGACAAAATCCCTCCTGAGATGTGTGCTAACATGGTGGCCAACTGCAAGAAACATCTGACCTCTGTGATTGCCAACAAGAGTTTTGCCTCCAAGTACTGAGTCATGTTTTGCAGAGGGGTCAAATACTTATTTCCCTCATTAAAATGCAATTCCATGTATAACATTTTTCACATGCGTTTTTCTGGATTATTTTGTTGTTATTCTGTCTCTCACTGTTCAAAAAACCTACCATTAAAGTTATAGACTGATCATTTCTTTGTCAGTGGGCAAAAGTACAAAATCAGCAGGGGATCAAATACCTTTTTCCCTCACTGTATATTTTGTATATATTTTTTTGTATTTTTAACCTCAGTTTCAACATACTCAACATACTCTCCTGCAACCTTCCTCACCCAATGTGGTATGGATCTGCTATTTTCTATACTTTAGAACTGGAACCCCAACAGAAGCTAGCAGTTATCTAGCTACTAGCTAGTAGTCAGTTAGCCACTGCTAGCGGTCATCAGCTAATCCTTAGCCCGGTCAACTCCTCCCAGTCTGCACACCGCGATTCAACCCAGAGCATACCGGACAGATTTTTTTTTCCACATCTCCGGTATCCTACCGCAAGCTCTGAACCTTTTCACCTGGATCATCGCAGCTAGCTAGCTGCTATCCGAGTAGCTACCCCCTGGCTAACGTCTCTGTTCCGAAGCAAGCACCAGTGAGCCTGGAACTAGCCTTGTGCTAGGCCCATATCCCGGCTAGCTGAAGAGGTCCATCAGCCACTCCTTGGGCTACAATACATATTTTGTCAATTGGCCTGGACCCCTTTTACTGCCGACACGGAGCCCCGCCGATTCCATCACGACTGGTCTGCCGACGTAACCGTCCGAAGGGGCTACAACAGACTTCTTTCCTTGCAATGTCCCCTTAAGGCCTTTCTGCTAGCCTGCTAGCCCCGGCCCGCTAGCTGTCGCCGTGTCTCTAGCTCACCTAGCTTTCCACTGGTCCCTATGATCACTCGGCTACGCATGCCTCTCCCTAATGTCAATATGTCTTGTCCATTGCTGTTTTGGTTCACTGTAGAGACTCCAGCCCTGCTCATTATGCCTTAGCTAGCCCTTTTGTTTCAACTCCCACACATGCAGTGACCTCACCTGGTCTAAATGATGTCTCTAGAGACAAAACCTCTCTCATCGTCATTCAATGCCTAGGTTTACCTCCACTGTATTCACATCCTACCATACCCTTGTCTGTACATTATGCCTTGAATCTATTCTTCCGCGCCCAGAAACCTGCTCCTTTTATTCTCTGTTCCAAACGCACTAGACGACCAGTTCTTATAGCCTTTAGCCATACCCTTATCCTACTCCTCCTCTGTTCCTCTGGTGATGTAGAAGTTAATCCAGGCCCTGCAGCGCCTAGCTCCACTCCCATTCCCCAGGCGCTCTCATTCGTTGACTTCTGTAACCGTAAAAGCCTTGGTTTCAATGATATGTATATTCTTGGTACCATTTGAAAGGAAACACTTTGAAGTTTATGGAAATGTGAAAGGAATGTAGTAGAATATAACACAATAGATGTGGTAAAAGATAATACAAAGAAAAAAAACCTGTTCTTTTGTATTTTTTTTGTGCTATCATCTTTGAAATGCAAGAGAAAGGCTATAATGTATTTTTCCAGCCCAGATGCAATTTAGATTTTGGCCACTAGATGGCATCAGTGTATGCAAAGTTTTAGACTGATCCAATGAACCATTGCATTTCTTTGCAAAATTTTGCATCAAGACTGCCCAAATGTGCCTAATTTCTTTATTAATAACTTTTCATGTTCAAAATTCTGCACTCTCCTCAAACAATAGAATGCTATTCTTTCACTGTAATAGCTACTGTAAATTGGACAGTGCAGTTAGATTAACAAGAATTTAAGGTTTCTGCCAATATCAGATATGTCTATGTCCTGGGAAATTTTCTTGTTACTTACAACCTCATGCTAATCGCATTAGCCTACGTTAGCTCAACCGTCCAGTGGAAGGGACACCGATCCTGAAGAAGATAATTAAAATCAGGAGACCTACATGTAGGGAAAGGAGGATACCTAGTCAGTTGTACAACTGAATGTCTTCAACTGAAATATGTCTTCCGCGTTAGCTCAACCGTCCAGTGAAGGGAGGTGGGGGGGGGTGCAGCCTTAATTGACATCCACATCTTCGGCACCTGGGGAACAGTGGGTTAACTGCCTTGCCCATGAGCAGAATGACAGAATTTTACCTTGCCAGCTTGGGGATTGGATCCAGCAACACTTTTGGTTACTGGGCCAACACTCTAACCACTAGGCTACCTCCCGCCCCATGTAGTGAATATTTTTTAGATATACTGTAAGCCTACCGTATGTGTTGTAGGTCTTTTATTTTTATTTAACCTTTTATTTTACTACATAAAGGTCTACTTACTCTGCTGGTGTCTTGACCCAGTTTATGCCCTCATTTGCAATGCAAACCCTGGTGGAAGTGTGTTTTGGGTCATTGTCTGCATTTGGAGGAGAAAAAAATGTATTCAGCCTAACAGCCAACATTAGGTACAATAGTGGAAATATACATGTAAATAGGCCTAAACATAACAAAATATTGCTATAATCCTACCTTGAAAGAAACGATGTGGTCCCAGAAACACCTCTCTGACATAGGGTCCAGCATATCTCTTGATGATTTCTTCCTCAAAGAAATCTCGAGCCATGATACCTGAAAAAGGAGGCAACAGTGAATTATTGTGGAACACATAGCATTCCGTGAGGTGTAGGCTACAATATTTTGTTTACCTTTTGCTTTGTAAATAGCTAAACTTACCATCAAAAATCAAATATGTTTGAGGGGATGCTTGGGACTCGGCTTGCTTGATCTTCTTCCTATTTTTCTGGAGCAATTTTGAGTAAATTGCTCAAGGGCCACAGTTGATTCGTCCGTGAAGATGACGTCATTGAATGTCTCGCCAGCTTTGATCCCTGCCTGGTTCTGCAGCACGTAAAGTTCTTTGTTTTTAAGCATAATTTTTTGCATTATTAGGCCTACTTTACAGTATTGTAGCCTACTGTACCTGTTCATTTTCCCGGGCTTTCGCGTTCGGCGTAACACAGGCATCTGATGATAGTGTTTGCGAATAGCACTGTCCGGGACCAAAATCCCCAAGTCTACCAGTATTTTTTAAATGTCTCTAGTAGATTTTCCATTCCTCCTGAAACCCCTAATCTGCTCACTTAAATGAATAGAGATCCTGGTCATGGTGCTACAGTATGTTGTTACAGAATGATCAAAGTGAGGACAATTGGCAATCTGCTGTATAATTATGGCCTATTGTAACCTGAAAGTCACACCTTTCCAGTACTCCTCACCCCGCCCCAAACTCCACCCTTAACACAGTTACCATTCAAAAACAAGCTGTTTATCTAAAACAAAATGACATTGCGACCAAAGAGAACAGACGAAATGGACATAGTTTTCATCAAGCCAGCTTCTTTCTATGGTGCTACCCGTTCCAGGGTTAGGACTACATAACCCACAAGACATGCCACAAGAGGTCTCTTCACAGTCCCCAAGTCCAGAACAGACTATGGAAAGGGCACAGAGCCATGACTACATGGAACTCTATTCCACATCAAGTAACTCATGCAAGCAGTAAAATTAGATTTGAAAAACAGATTAAAAACCACCTTATGGAACAGCGGGGACTGTGAAGCAACACTAACATAGGCACAGACACAGGCATACACACACACACACGATAGCATACGCTCTATACACACACATGCACATGGTTTTGTACTGTATATAAACTCAGCAGAAAAATAAACGTCCTCTCACTGTCAACTGCGTTTATTTTCAGCAAACTTAACGTGTAAATATTTGTATTAACATAAGATTCAACAACTGAGACATATACTGAACAAGTTCCACAGACATGTGACTAACAGACATTGAATAATGTGTCCCTGAACAAAGAAGGGGGGGTCAAAATCAAAAGTAACAGTCAGTATCTGGTGTGGTCACCAGCTACATTAAGTACTACAGTGCATCTCCTCCTCATGGACTGCACCAGATTTGCCAGTTCTTGCTGTGAGATGTTACCCTACTCTTCCTCCAAGGCACCTGCAAGTTCCAGGACATTTCTGTGGGGAATGGCCCTAGCCCTCACCGTCCAATCCAACAGGTCCCAGACGTGCTCAATGGGATTGAGATCTGGGCTCTTTGCTGGCCATGGCAGAACACTGACATCCCTGTCTTGCAGGAAATCACGCACAGAACGAGCAGTATGGCTGGTGGCACTGTCATGCTGGTTGCCTGCAATGACAACAAGCTCAGTCTGATGATGCTGTGACACACCTCCCCAAACCATGACGGACCCTCCACATCGATCCCACTCCAGAGTACAGGCCTCGGCGTAACGCTCCTTCCTTCAATGATAAACGCGAATCCGACCATCACCCCTGGTGAGACAAACCCGCGACTCGTCAGTGAATAGAACTTTTTGCCAGTCCTGTCTGGTCCAGCGACGGTGGGTTTGTGCCCATAGGTGACGTTGTTGCCGGTGATGTCTGGAAAGGACCTGCCTTGCAACAGGCCTACAAGCCCTCAGTCCAGCCTCTCTCAGCCTATTGCGGACAGTCTGAGCACTGATGGAGGGATTGTGCATTCCTGGTGTAACTCTGGCAGTTGTTGTTGCCATCCTGTACCTGTCCCACAGGTGTGATGTTCAAATGTACTGATTCTGTGCAGGTGTTGTTACACATGGTCTGCCACTGCGAGGATGATCAGGTGTCCGTCCTGTCTCCCTGTAGCGCTGTCTTAGGCGTCTCACAGTATTGACATTGCAATTGCCTGAGGCACGTTCACGCAGATGAGCAGAGACCCTGTGCATCTTTCTGATGTTTTTCAGTCAGTAGAAAGGCCTCTTTAGTGTCCTAAGTTTTCATAACTGTGACCTTAATTGCCTACCGTCTGTAAACTGTTAGTGTCTTAACGACCGTTCCACAGGTGCATGTTCATTAATTGTTTACGGTTCATTGAACAAGCATGGGAAACAGTGTTTAAACCCTTTACAATTAAGATCTGTGAAGTTATTTGGATTTTTACGAATTATCTTTGAAAGACAGGGTCCTGAAAAAGGGACGTTTAAGTGGTAGTGGTGGAGTAGGGTGCTGAGGCCACACGGTCTGTGAATGTATTGCAATGTTTTTAAAATTGTATAAACTGCCTTAATTTTGCTGGACACCAGGAAGAGTAGCTGCTGCCTTTTCAGCAGCTAATGGGGATCCATAATAAATACAAATACAAACCACCAGAGGACTTGAAAATGAGCCGGAGCTGAGAGGATCACCAAATCTAAAAGGTATTTTGTTTTCAGTGCATTTTCTTGAGATTTTTTTTTTTTTATATAGCCTATCAATGTGTAGGCATACTGTGTAATAAAATCGATAATTGTGTACTAAAAACGTGAATGTGTTTTTGCAGAGCATACAACCATGCTGACAACCATCTGTGGAGATCAGTGGACAAAGGGCTGGACAACGGGCCGCACCGAAAAAATGCATGGTTCCCAAGTGTTAGGTTCTAATTATCAGAGTAAGAGCTCAATGGACACTATGAACGCATAGACCTAGTTTATTCTTCCCAAAGGATCGAACAGCTGAATCGACAAAGACATGGTTACAATAGTGGTGGTATATGTACCCCACTTTGGGTGGAGTCTCCTCCTTCTCTCTAAACATTGCATCTTTATTGGTAGGCAGGAAACTAAGTGATACTAAGTGATTATTCCATCTGTGTTGTTGTATCTGTCGAACTGCTTTGCTTTATCTTGGCCAGGTCGCAGTTGTAAATGAGAACTTGTTCTCAACTAGCCTACCTGGTTAAATAAAGGTGAAATAAAAAAAATAAAAAAAATATGGGCAATAAACTTTTCCTTCTCCCTTAATGTGACCTGACCTGACCTCGACCCTCTTCATCACTAATCCATGGCTCTCTCCCCTTATCAATGCCTGCCACGTGATCGTTTTCCCTGCACTCAGCACAATCCAAGCTTAATTGCACACACTACACACCTTCCTACAGATAACCATTAACTTATGGTGTAGACCCTCTAAACCTAAGTACTCAATATTTCAATAGGATACCTGACATTGACCCTATCCCAAGTTAAAGAGTTTGAACCCAGAATCCATCACAAGAAAGCGAATAGTTTTGCTAGATTATTAAGATTATGTGTTTCTGTACGCAGCATTTGTGTGTTGGAGTCACTTTTAATTCTTAGTTGATCTACCGTTTCTATCATAGGCCACTGTAATCGATGTGGGCTCAGGGCGGTACAATTCTGAGGGTGCACATGGATCAGATTCAAACTTTGAAGACCTGACATTTCCATTCCTCTTCTGACAACAGAACTTGACAAACTGCTCACCAGGCACAGCAAGGGTCGTCCGGACCATTATGCTGTTCTGCTATTCCAAGGATGTGCAACCGAAGAGAGATACCACGAGTGGACACAGAATACCAACTGGGATGGATCCCGAGGCAAATGTGGCTTACTAATGAACCTCCGGGTGTTCATCATTAATACTGTGTCTCAGACGTTTCCGTCCATGACTGATGCAACCCAGAAAAAGCATTAAAGTCAGGGTTAATGAGTACTTGAGGTCACTGAGAAAGTCTGGACATGCAATCACTTGTGTCCAAGAAGTTGATTGTATGTGTGTGGATGACATGTTTAACTGTTACGGTAGGATGATGGTTATTGAGTAATTCAATGAATGTTGTGAAATGTACTACACCATATTCCCACACTCCGAAGATGTCATCCAGGTATCGTCTATAAAACATGGGACGCAATGGGAATTTAGCCAAGGCTGTCAACTCGCAGTCTGCCATGTAAATATTAGCATAGGTTGGGGCAAACTTTTTACCTATCGCCGTCCCATGAATCCGTAGGTAGTGTTTATTATTAAATGTGAAATCATTGTTTCTTAACACTTCTTAGGGATCGGCTATCCCTAAGTGATCCATCAAGCACCAGATACCTGGACAGTCCCTTTTGAGGTCTCGAAGGGAAGACCTATTGTGTCAGACTGTGGGAGTGAGTCCTCGCCAGCAGCCAAATTCATTGACTACTTCCTCTATCCCATCTCACAAAGGCACCCTCGCTAGCTTAAGGACACATACCATTTCATAGACACACTTCACACCATTCCAGTCCCAGTACATGCATACCTATTCACTATAGATATAGATTCTCTCTACACCAAAATAGATATCTTGTCAGGTTTGACAGCCGTGGAATCTGCACTCCAGAGATATCCAGATCCAGATAGACCAGACTCACACCTCCTACTGCATCTAGAACTTGGCTTAAAAATCACTTAGGGATAGCCCCCTTTTTTCAATTTTCGCCTAAAATGACATACCAAATCTAACTGCCTGTAGCTCAGGCCCTAAAGCAAGGATATGCATATTATTGGTACCATTTGAAAGGAAACTCTTTGAAGTTTGTGGAAAGGTGAATTGAATGTAGGAGAATATAACACAATAGATCTGGAAGAAGAAAATACAAAAAAAATAATAATAATTTTACCACCATCTTTGAAATGCAAGAGAAAGGTCCCAGTTCTAGCCATCACTCTGGTTGTAATTCTGATGGTGTCCACAAGATGGCAGCAGTGTATGTGCAACGGATAACTTGAAGTATGAGCAAACTACATTACATTTAGTGTGAAGTCACCCAGGTACATTTGGGCAAATCGTGAAGGAGACATTTGCATTCATATTAAATTTTTCTGCAAGAATATCGTCAAATTTGTATACTTGGACTTTGATTTAGCTTTTCCAGTATTAGTAGCCATATTAGTTAAACATTTGCAAAACAACCAGTTTTCATAACTTCATAACCTTTTCATAACTTCATAACCTTGTACGACATGCTGTCGTACAAGGTTAGTAGCTACATTTTACAACATATACAGGGTTTCCCGATACTCCCGTAAAGCCCAGCTCATTGGCTATCTAGCTAGCTTTGTTTGACCCCGATTGATGCTTATTTGACAAAGTTAGAGTCGTTCAAGTGAAGACAGCCCGCATCATCGGCGTGCCATGAAGGCGTCGCTCTCTGACCAAATATGGTGTCCTATAGGATATACATATATCATATATATATGATATAGTGAAGTCTGGTTACGTTCTAGGATCTCTGAGAAATACATACAAATGTGATTTGGCTGGTTGAAACTACATTTAGGGTTAGATTTTCACAGATAAAAAGTGTTTTGTTGTTAGGAGCTCTCCTCAAACAATAGCATGGCATTTTTTTGCAGTAATAGCTACTGTAAATTGGACAGTGCAGTTATATTAACAAGAATTGAAGCTTTCAGCCGATATAAGACACTTATATGTACCGACATTTGTTGTTTCTCTAAAATCTGCGATCTTGACACAAGGCGCTGCATGATTTACAACTGTCCCGTTGACGGGACGCCGATCCCAAAGAAGTTTTATTTTAACCTTTCATCCACATTTCACCTATCACCCTCTGAGACTCGACAGCTGGAGAGGGGACTCACCTTTATCACCACACCACTGCATTCTGAATATGGGGACCTCCAGAGGGACATCCACAGGTACCATTGAACTCTGAAACTATTGGACCACTTTGATTATGCATCTGACTACCTAACGCTACCATTCAAAGCTCCATCCAGATGAGAACCCAAATCGCAGACAATATCAGCATCTATTAGGAAACTCATTGAAACCAACACACAAATCACCAGAGAATTCCTTACCTTCACCATAACCATAACCTCACAACAGAACATCACACGAGAAGAAAGACAAGCCATAGCTAAATTAAGGAAACAAACATATAACCATAAAACCAGCAGACAAAAGGTCAAAGATAATTATTATGGACAATCAACAGTACCTCTTTGAAGACCACCACCAACTCTCTAACACACAACACTATACTCCTATCCCTGCTTCGACACAGATCCAGACACAAATAAAAATTGGACAGAAAATATCAGATCTCTATGGAAAGAAATACATTACACATAGACGAAGGGAATATCTAGATGGACCAAACTTACCCAGACAGACTCGTCTATCTCCTCCCTAAAAGCTTCTTAGGGATCGGCGTCCCGTCAACGGGACAGTTGTAAATGTTTAAGTATTTTTGCCGCCGTATCTGATGTCCAATGTGTGTTGTCTTTCTCTGTGTGGAAATCTGAATGGTGGATTTCTAGTAGGGGGTTGTTGTGTGTGACGATGTGTGAGTTAATATATTACAGCATGGCTTGTTGTTTCTCTGACAGGTGGGGTGAGTAATTGATGATGAGGAAGTAAATAGTTGCATTAGGATACATCGCTGTTGCTTTACTGTGAAGTGATTGCAGTTTTCCTATGGGTGTTTGTTTCTGTGTTTGATCTTTGTTGTTCAAGCCCAGAGACAGCACAACCACGTTGGTGTTGTGATTTGCCAATCATACATTTTTCTGTTTGTCCTGTGTCATGGAATATTCTAATCAAGTGAGAGAGACTTTTCTTAAAACAATCATCCTTATTTAATAGCGATTAATTATTGCAATAATGAAGCTGGTCGACCACACACTCAGAAGTGTGTGTTGCCGAGAGCTTAACCTTACAGAGGAATCCTGGTTCTTATATAGCTGGCCTGGAAGAACCCTATTTTTGGAGACAGACTAAGGGGTGGGTAGGAGGTATCTGGTGTGTGGAGAGGTTAGTATTGGGGAAGGTTCAGAAGGGAAACTGTTGGGATTGGTTTTCCCCTTGTTTTCTCCCATCATCACAACTTTTTCCACCTTTACTCCTTTATCCATAATCACCACCTCAGAGGGGTTCTGTGGTGTATTTGGTTGGGCCTCTGTGGGAACAAAAGTGGAGATGTTAGTGTCCAAGCTAGAAAGGTCGGAAATGTTTACATCAGAATGAATGGCTACATTACTAATAATTGGTGTTTGGGGTGATTGTACTGTCTCCAGGGCCACAGTCAATGTGGGGGCATTCCAGGAGTCAAGTTGACTGCAGGGTCTGTGAATCACCTGCGTCTGGACCGTAATAGTCTTAGTCTGGGCCGTGGTGTGTTTTGGCTGCACCATGGACTGGAGAGTTGGAAATTCCCCCTCTCTTAGCTCAAAATCTACCACAAATTCATCAGGGTCAGTTAGTGGGGAGGTAATTACCTGGGGTTAGGCAAGGGGACCCCTATTAGGAGTTGGGGAAGGTAAGGGTGGTATGTTATCTACAGTGAGGGAAAAAAGTATTTGATCCCCTGCTAATTTTGTACGTTTGCCCACTGACAAAGAAATTATCAGTCTATAATTTTAATGGTAGGTTTATTTGAACAGTGAGAGACAGAATAACACCAAAATAATCCAGAAAAACGCATGTGAAAAATGTTATAAATTGATTTGCATTTTAATGAGGGAAATAAGTATTTGACCCCCTCTCAATCAGAAAGATTTCTGGCTCCCAGGTGTCTTTTATACAGGTAACGAGCTGATATTAAGAGCACACTCTTAAAGGGAGTGCTCCTAATCTCAGCTTGTTACCTGTATAAAAGACACCTGTCCACAGAAGCAATCAATCA